>CAOGCB010603395.1:0-10279 GCA_948266635.1 Cnidoscolus chayamansa
AAAAAAAATTATGATTATATTACCTAAAACTTAATTATAAACACCAAAATGCTTGGGGCTTTGTCAAATATGTATATTTTTTTTCTTTCTAATGACACCCAAATGATGAAAACACTGAATAAGATTAAAAAAAAAGAAAAAAACAGATAGACCCACTTATAATATAGCAATGAGAAAAATGGAAAGATAGGGTTCATAGTGATGAAAATGGAAGAGTAGCCAGGTTCACCTCACCTCCTCTGGCTATATTTGATGTCATTCTTGGATTCGTTTCTAAACTTTATGCTTTTCTCTGTTAAAAATAGGAACTTGTTTGTTTGAACCATTTCACATCACATTCTCTATCACAAGTTTACATTCACACACATCAACCTTTTACTCTTTTTTTTAGCTTATTTTTTTAATGAATTTAAATTATAATTTATTCCTTATTAATTTATATTAGCGCCGATCTATTAAAAAGACTAAATAATGTACGTTCTCAAATTTAAAAAAAATATATAAAATTCTATTAAAGAGAATAGATTTATGTTATTTTATGTCACTGTCGAGTGCCTTTGTTATTAAAGTAAAGTTGATATATATTGGTTGAAATTTAAAGAATTCCTTATTGATTAGGCAAAAGAGATGTAACCATGCATGGCAATCACGTTGCTGGAAAAACAAGCTCATCTGGCAATGTGTGAGAGACACCATCATTACATTTCCTTTTTCACAATCATATTAACATTTTCCAGACCAACCCGTACCACTTTTTCTAATTAAAGACATCTCTACTTTAACCATATCCATCAACTCTCTCTCTCTCTATTTTCGCTTTACTTTTTTTCCTTTCTTGTTTATCTTTTATCGAAGGTTTTTGCATGGCGAATTTCTATAATCATATGCTACTTCTTGTCGTTTTTCTGCTTCGTTTTGCAAGCATCTTAGCTTTGCTCTAGTTCCTGAGTTCTTTTGCATGATTACCTACTTTCCACCATGGCCAAGGATTATCAAGCTCCCATATGTAAATTCAAGAATTGATACAAGAAACAAGAATAGCAGATGGAACAAGAACTGATAACTATCTAGCTTTGCTTGCTGCCACTGTTCCGAGGAAGTCATCTTCAACACCATCTTCTTCTGTTCACTAATCTAATCGCTTATTATAGTATAATGTTTTGAATTGGTTGGGGCGTTACAGCAAGTTTAATTATTGTTCGTTTGGAGTATTAATTACTGAAAAACAAGCGCATTTAGTCTAAAGTTACGCAGAATATACATTTTTCCTCATTAAAGTTGAACAGAATGATGGTTAGCGAACAGATTCGAGGCGACTACATGTGCAGAAGGGGACAATGATACAACAAATACACTTGACTGGTCAAGGAAATCATCCATATACAGACATCGAATAGCTTTTACACCCAGCATCATTATCCCTGATACATCAGCTGAGCAATATATGTATATAAAAATAAATAGAATAAATCTTGTCATGGGAATCCATTTGCCAATGCCACAGTAGATAATTTTCCCTCTTATCTTTCTTTGTCCTTTGAGTCTCTTTTATATATTGGGAGAATTGTTGGCGTGGAATGTTATTTTAGCTTTTGTGAAAGTTCGAATAAGAAAAGGGAGTTTCGTAATGATGATGTTATGCTCATGGAGAGCAATAATGGCTGATGAGATCCTATACATATATTATGGTAAAAAACTCAAAGAAAAAGATACCTCCGTTGTATTTTGTACTTAAAGAGAAACAAATAAAGCTGAATCTAATTATGACTAGAGAGGTCACTTCCATTGTGGCAAAATCACTTCCCTCAAAGCCTTCATATAAGAGAAGTCCACCTTGTTCATGAACAGGTTCTAACTCCAACTCCATCAACACCATCTCTTGCCAATTTTTTCCACTAACTAAAGCAAAACCCAGATAAGAAAAATACAACATTCTAATTTTCTTCCATGCAAAGCCTTTTCAACTTGCTAAAATACTCTAGCCTATGCCATCTGTCCAAGCAGCAAAAACTGGCATGTGAGCCCAGGAGACTGCTGACCTCTGTTGTGGTGTTGGGATCCAAGAATTCGTATTATTTGTTGGATTTGCAAACAACTTATTCGTCGTTGCTGAGGGAGGCATTGCTAAGAGCATCGGAAGGCCAGCTTTATATGGGCTGCCTTCCCTCGAGCTACCTAAACTTGTCATCAGTGAAGAAGCATTCGACAAGTGAGTTCCGATCTTGGTTGAGTCCTGTACATCTTGCTGATGAACTGAACTCATGGCATTAATTCCACTCACATTCTCTGTGGCTAATAAGGTCTGAGTTTTGTAATTATCAATAATATTGGTCGACTTTTGATCGAGTTGCTGTTGGGAGGATTGATGGAGGACCATTTTCGAGTCACTTCCATTGTTACTCTGTGAGGGAATAGCTTCCCCAAAGCTATTTTGAGTTGAAGGATTGTGATTTGTTGCCCCGTTACCATATCCCGAGTCTTTGTTTCGCCTTGCTAGCTCTCCGGAAAGAAGCGTTTGGCTGGCCGTGATTCGTTCTACGTCGTACCTAGTTATGCCAAAGTTTGTAACAGCATTAACCCCACGGAATTTTATAGCTGCTATGTCATAAGCTTCAGCTGCTTCCTCCTGGGTGCCTGATGTTTCAGAAGAATCAAGAATCAGAACTAGCAGTAGCAATCCCATATTTAATTGGCCAAAGAGAATTTAATTAAGAGTACGCCTTAAAGATTGGCTTTTTAATTCGAAGAATGTGAAATCAAGTACATAGAAACAAGAGTTTTGCTTAAGAAACTCACTGAATGTTCCAAGATAAAGGTCCTTATTTCCAGCTACCCTTCCGATCCGAGCTTGCCATCTTCCATGTTGATGATGTCTGGAAAGGAATTGAACAGAATGATGCAAAGGGAAACAACTAAACAAAGTTTCTTTTCTCAGACAAAAAAGAACATGGGAACAACTTTAAACATGTTTAGTAAATAAAGAAAGGTTTATTACACCTTGTTACTCCTCTGTATATAGAAGCCCCCCTTGAGAATCCACTGCTTTTCCTGCATTGAAGAAAGCTCAATAGTCAAAAACAAAAGAATTGGAGTGAAGCATGCAGCATGAGACAATAAAGAGCAGGGAAAGATCTTGACCTTCTTAAATGAGCAACATACTCTTGTCTAGACATGTTCTCCATTTCTTCAAGTTCCTTCTGATAATTTTCCAACTGGCACAACACCATCACCGAAATTTCATTTTAATAACAAATATTGAGAAACATAGAAGAAAAAGAATCCCCGTGATGTTGGAATACGGAAGGATGGTAAAAATCGTTACGGGGAAATTGATATGAGTAGAGGGACCCCAATACTTTAGTGCAGCTAGATCATAAGCTCTTGCAGCTTTTTCTTCCATATCATAGCCCCCTGAAAATCATATTTTGGATTTAGTAGATGAACTATATATATATGTAATTGATCATTGTAAAGGAAATTGCTTACCAAGATAAACTGAGAATCATTATTGGTTGAATGACGTCCAAAACCAAACCAAGCGGATAAAAATGAAAAAAAAAGGTGGTAAGATAGGATTTGGGTTTACAATGAAATAGAAGGAAAAATTGCAAAGCCATTCGAGAAGGATATATATATAAACCTTGCTTTCCTTTTCTGCTCTGTCCTTCTTTCTTGCAACTATTGTCCCACAAATGGGCTTCATATCTTCCAGTCCATCTGTGCCTAATTACCAGAAAATTCATTACAGAAGAAAACAAGTTTTCAAATAAGAAAGCATGAGGACAGAAAAAGAAACACAGCAATTGACAGAAGGCAGAAGATAACACGGGAAAGGACATGTAAAGATGCAATACAGCAAGAAAGAGCAGTGCAAGAACTAATGCGGAAAGAAAGTCCTTATGGGATTTTCTTTTAATTTAAAAAAAATTAAAACAAGATTAGATTAAGAAACAGAACTTTAAGAAAATAAAGATTCTAGAAATCAAAGAATTACTAACCTGGTAACACCTCTATACTGTGAAGTTCTTTGGCCAAATGTGTCAATGGACTTCCTATGTACAACTTGCTTCTGATCCACCTTATCAGGCCCTCTTTTCTTGGTTTCCATGGCTGCACAGTCAGTCGCAGCAGGTGAGATTTGTTGAGAACCAGTAATACAGCTCGATTGGGAGCCAGGACTCATGGACAAGCTCAAAGACTGCAAATCCCCAAATGCAATTGCATTAATAGCTCCAGATTCACCTCCATTTTCACCCATGCAACGTACCATCTTCTGCTGGTCCATTGCAGGGTTAGTTGGGTAATTTCTCATGCCATTTATCGCATCATCTCCAATTGTTGGAAGCTGAAGATTGCAATCTGAAACCTGTTGAGTCTCTTTGGGCTGCTCTCCTACTAACATTTCATAGCTCCTATAATTATTTGTGTAATATGGGTACTGTTGGACTTGAATCTGGTGGTGGTGTTGCTGAAGTTGGTTTAGGCAAGCTTGGTTGTTGGATTGATGGTCTGGCTCTTGGCGATAATAAATACTGTCCAAGCCAAGAGACATAGCTTCTCTGTCATTGGTTCCATAGTGATGGGTCCCCATGGTTGCACCACCAAAGAAGTCCTCCAGTTTTGGGGTTGAAGTTGTCACCGTTGTTGATTCACATAAAAAGTCTAGGACAGAAGAGTCCAGAAGTTTGAGAATAAAATTTACCCAAACAAAGAATACAACCAAATTAAAGAAAACAAGTTTGAGAGGCAGCTAACCTTGAGGTTGTGGGCTGGTGAGAGCTTCCATTATACAAACAGACCCATTAGACTTTAGTGGCATCACTGGCAAAGGAGAGTACAACCCACCATTTTCACCTTCAAGACCATAGTAACTTTCATAATTGAGGTGTGAATGTGACTGGGAGTGGAAAAGGCTTGTTGAGATTGTAGTGGGAACAGAAGCAGAAGCAGAAGCAGAGGCAGAGGCAGATTGTGCTTGTACTTGGCTATAGTAATCGCTAGGATCAGAAGGAACCTCCATTTTCACGTGATGGGAAGAGAGGGTGAAACCCAACCAGGTACTATTCTTGTTGTTATGATCATCATTGTTCATGGACATCATTTCTTTTCTGTGCGATGCTGATACCAAGTAGCTTAGAAGAGATTCTTGGTATGTTTGAGGGAAGGCAACTCAATCATTGGCGAATATTATACTAATCATAGGCCAACAAATATCTCTCTCCTTCTATGCTTCACTCCATCTTCTGCAACTCTTTTTTATTTACTTGTTTTCTTTTGTTCTTTATCTGCAGCAATGGATTGGATGAAATCCAACTCCTACGACTGAATCTATATGCTTTCCTTCTCTCTTAAAATATTTTTTAAGGGAACAAAGCAAGTTCCTTTAAACTACTAAACAAAAAGAATGAGTTCCAGCAAGCAATGCTGTGCATCCTTCTTGCATTGCATAGGGATCTGTGTCTGAGAAAGACCTCTTCTTTCGTTTTACCTCTTTTATCTTTTCTTTATTCAAGACACACCCCTCTTCGAAACTCAAACACCCATTAAAGCTCCGAGATGCAATTAAAAAGATTAAAAAAAAAAAAAAAAGTAGCAGCACAGCACTAGGATTAGTGAGAGAAATCTCTTTTTTTTCAATTGGATCAGTACCCTGCAAAACCCAGGAGCTACAACCAAGTCTCTATCTACGTCCCCTTTATTTGTATTGAGCTACTGCTTTTATTTAGTGTGTGTATGCACTGTATTAACGTTCGTAAAAAAGTCATCAGTTACTATGGAGTTTTTTCTTCTTTTTTTTTCGCTTTTACTTTAATACTAGTCTCAGGCCTCAATGGATCTCCTCGGCCATAGTCCATAGACCACCACCACAGAGAGAAAGTGTCCATCTAGTCACTTCAAAATCAGTACACAGCTTCTGTACTGGGCCTACTCTACTTTGCATATAATCTCTAGGGGTTATGCATCTGTCACCACCACATTCTTCTCGACTCTAGGACAAGAAAAATTAGAGGACGCCGTGTTCTACTGGTCTTGAACTCCACGGCAAGTTTGCACTTCTTGTTTTTCGAGTGGCTTTTCCTTGTCCTATAGTATCATGGTGCAAGTTATCTTTGGCAAGCATGCACAGGGCTGATTATGGCTGGTTTTGTTTCCTTTGAGTTTCTACTGTAACCAATTTTGGACTGGTTCAGTCCAGTTTCGATTTTCTTTTATGTCACTTACTTCCATGGATAATTTTATATATCTAAATAATCCATACCATCTGATTTGTTTGAATTGATTTGAGTTACTTCAAATATATGTCTAAATATATATATATATAGTTAGATGCTTCATCTGGGTCTAGTGCCTAAAAATACATAATTACATGTAGACATAATAAATAATTATATTTTAAAATCTTCATCTGGGTGTATCCCGCTTGTTTTGTTTTAACCAGAAAATGTATAATACAGACGAATCAGACCTACTACCATCCATTACAGGCACGTAGAGCAAATAAATGGGAATATTAAGTTCCAATGGCCGAAGAAGGGTAGCAGTCTTACACCAATAGCCAAAGAACTTGGCATTAAAAACTCTCATTGAATACGGAGGAGTTAAAAAAACATAACCAAAGAAATTCAACTCTACAAGAATAAGGAGAGACCAGTAGCAGAGACAAAGGAAGGGACATGCAACTGTAAATAAAAGAAAACCTAGTCCCTTATCCTCAGCCGCGCTAGGCATCCAATGCTCGACTCTAGAAAGACTGCTCCAGATAGAAGGTGCCCGCGAGAATGGGTAAAAATATTTATATACAAATGATTATATTTCCGTGCAGGGAATGCTAGTTAGTTTTCATCAATTTTTTTTTTTTTTTTAGATAGTTCAGAGATAGTTAGAACTTGTTAAATGTATTTTTTTAAATTAAATTAAATTAAATTATTAATTTTAATTTAATTAATTCAATACATTCATAAAGGCCGACTGACCTCCATAGATTTCGAGGTTTTCTTTTTCTTTAGTAATTTCTTGAAAAGGAAATGAAAATAAGCACGTGGTTGATATAAAGGCATTGATTTGGTTGACGAGCACATATTTAATATTTTTGCATCCAAATATTTGGTATGACCCAATAAGTTCACAGAGACAGATTTTCCAGAGGAAATGATTTCGTTTGAAAATTAATAAAGTTGGCAAGTTTTTTGCGTGGAAAATTAAAGAGAGAGAATACCCTCTTTTTTTAAATTAATAAAGTTCGGAAGTAATGCTTTTTTTTTTTTACCTTTCAAATTATATCATTATTCTCCATAAAATTATTATAAAAAAATTTAACTTTAAAATATATTTATAAAAAATAAATTTAATGTTATAATACTAAAAATAATAAATATAACGAAAAAATTAAAAAATAAAATTTTTTATGCGATTATATGTTGTTATTTTCACATATTGTATATTTCATTTAAATATAAATTTTACAGTCAAATCACATAAATTTTATATGCTGCTTTCATTTATATTTATCCTTACTACTATAAGTGTACGAACCGAGGAACATTCGATTTTTCCAAAATATTTTATATTTTATTTATAATTTATTTTATAAAATAATTTATATTAATTATAATTAAAATTTATTTTATATTTATTATTTATTATTAAATTATTTTTATTTTATTAAAGTTAATTTTAATAATTTATATATAATTTAGTAACATAAATTAATTTTTAATTTTATTATATTCGAAATATAATATTTAAATTAATTTTAAAATTTTCATATATAATAATAAAAATATAATTAAATTATGTTAAAACTCAACTACTACAATATTATTTATATCATAAGATTTCATATTTTATCTAATGTTATATTTTATAGTTTATTATATAATTTTATTCCTCTAATTGTATTTAAACTCTATAAGATGCACTGTATAATAATTCAATTACATTCATTATTTTTATTTTTTATTTTATAAATCATTATAGATCATATTCGAATTGAAAATTATATTTATATTGAAGATCATATTCAAATCACAGATTATATTAGATGATATTCGAAAATGAGAAATCTACTAAAACTATTTTATATATGATAACATTATATCATTTTAGTGCATCAATAATTTATTATATTATATTAATTTATTTATATTCAAAATTTATTATATTTATCAGTATTAAATATTTATTTTATTGTATTAATTTATTATATTTAAAATATATTTAATTATAGGCTATATTGATATTTTATTATTTTATATTTCTTTATATAATTTTATATCGTATATTTAATTATTTTTAAATTAATATTATAATATTTTTATATTTAAAAATATATATAAACATTTATTTAATAATCATAAATATATAATTTTAATATCCATTGTTAATTAAATTTAATAATGAATTTAAAAAAATTAAAAAAATATTTAACAATTAATTTTATTAGTATATTTCTATTAAAATATTAATTTGATTATTTTAATTTTAATAATAATTAATTATTATATAGTAAAATGATGAAAGTTAAAAGGGAAAAAATAAAGTGATAAAAGTGAAAGAAAATGAGATAAATTAAAGAGAATTAAGTAAATATGAAAATATGGAAGAAATTAGGAAATAATTGAAGAAAAGTAGGTCATGAATATTAACAACTGATGTGTGTGTATATATATATATAAAATGATACAAATTAAAATAATTATAAACAAAATAAATATATAATTACTAAATATTATAATAATCATAAATATAACAAATTTTTATTAAAATAATATAATATAATATAAAATAAAATAAAATAATTATTATTTTTTATTTTTAATATATATTTAATTAAATAATATATTATTAATATAATTATATTAATTATTAAAATTTATATAAATATTATAAATTAAAATTAAATAAAAATTTATAATAAATAAACGTTGATAACACGTGTGAAGCATCGTTGTTAAAAAAATTAATATTAATATATATGTTATGACTCCTATACAACACAAACTTTATACAAGGTTCTCAGCATATTGTCTACACGGGCGTATTTCAGTGGTAAGCAAGTGATAATTTAAATCAAGTGGTTATAGATTCGAATTTCAGCAACGGCAGGCTGCGAGTTTCATTTATGTAGGTAGGCTCTTTGTGCGTACTGAGTCATCGGCCTCCCACTTATTTATTCTTGAGCCACCGTAATTTACCATTCTCATTATTCTGTCAAATTGAAATACGAAAAATCTTTAAGATGATGGTAAAATCATTTTTTTAGATCAAGTTTCTAAGCAAAGCTAGATTTCCCATTAAAGAGAGGAATAGAGCATGGATGACTCTGACAAATAATATCTAACAATAATCTACCTTTTAATGCACCTTAAATTTGATCTTCCACACAGGAAAGACAATTATATTGCTATTTGCTATCTACTATTAATAGCTATCTTCGCTAGCTTTTTATTATTAAGACATTTGCTTTTTTCTCCTTTGAAGAATTTACTTATGGGTAATAATTTCCAAAGCTAGCTAGCTCCATACTTTTCCTACTCCCTAACCATTGAAAAGAAAAGGCCTATGACCCAAATAGGAGACCAAGAAAGGAAGGCAAACAAATCAGACATGTCTTGCAAAAATAACACTAGCATGACATCCGTTGCTTTGGCAGCTTGAGAGAAGCACTAGCTCTTTCAGCAATAGCTTCCTTGAAATCCCTGTAGAGTTCCAATCATGATTTGCTAATGTCTCCAAGTTAGCCCTATCCAAGTTTCATCTTGAGGCTTCAGGAACCTTCAGCACTACATTAACTGTTTCGAAAGTAATCACACGAACACAACGCAGTTGATATTTATAACAGATTTAGAATCAAATATTCGAAAGATCTAAGCTCCACTCTCAAGGTATTAGACATGGCGTGGAACGCTGCTTGACTAGCACAATATGACCATCCCCACGACAATCCCTATGTTTATTATGCATCCACTGCTTGAGATTCCATTTAGGGCACCACCTTTTGAACCAACCTTAATTGCCCTAATATGTTGATTCCCCAAGATTTTCTATTATGTCCAGTGAAAACTCCGGATCCGCCAAAGGCCATGCACTTCCTACACCAGTATCATTGATTAACATATAAATTGGATCTGATAGTGTTCATTTCCGACGAGACACTCTCGTCGGACGAAACATCAAGCCTTAGTATCTTAATGTTCTTGTATATTTTGAGGTCTAACATGTCATCTATACGTTGAGGGATCGATATCAGAAGCAATTACGTGGAAATTTTGCTCAGAAA
>CAOGCB010603759.1:0-10885 GCA_948266635.1 Cnidoscolus chayamansa
TTTTTAACTTTTACTTTTTTACTTTTTACCATTTTTCTTTCCCACTTTTCATTTCTTTTCACCTTCTTTCCATTTCCATTTTCTAATTCAATTCTCATATTTATTTATTTAATTTCATGTTTTTACCATTATGTTTTCATCTTAACTCACTTCCCTTTTTATTCCCTTTTACCTTTCCATCACTTCATCACATTTCCTTCATTACTCATAATTTCCATTTATGTCTTATTCTCTACTTTCCTACTTCATTTCTTCCCAAATTTCCATTTATCATATTATTTCATAATCTCCTTGGTAATCTCATTGGTTTAGGTACCTAATCTCCTAGGCTCTAAATCTGGTCATGACATAGAGTTTGAGAGAAGTTGTCTTGTGTTGATCAGGCTTGCTATATTCTGCTTTTGATCACCCAATCACTTTGCTCTTCTGTTGATATGCTCGAGTGATAGCTCAGTAATTTGCTCTAGACTGTGGATCTGTTTTTCTCAATTCTCTTCCAACTATCTCGATGAATATTTTCACCAATGTGCAGTCCCTTTAATAATGGAGAATCTTGCTTTAAATCTGGAGGGAGGATCTCTTCAAATTTGCTTCATATTGCTGCAGATTCTGATTTAATTTAGTTTCCAATTATGGCTCTGTTTGCTGCAGAGATGTACTCCTATTCTACCTTAAAATCATCTTGGATTTTTATGTTCTGCAAACTTAAATCTCAAAATATATTTTGTTAAATCTGAACATAGGAAATTGAAAATCTCTTGTCACAGAATCTGTCAATGCATATCTTGCATTGATTTGCAGATATCAAGTTTATACAGAAAATCGGTCTTTAGAAAATCTTGCATATCCTGCATTGATTTGTAGATATTTCATATCCAAATCTATAAGGATTTAAATCTGTGTCATAATTAGATGCAATCATAGAAGATATTCATTTTGTTGTGCATCAATAATTCAGTTAGTTTATTAACTTAACTTCATTAGAGTCGTTAGAGTCATCAATCTTGTAATTGATCATGCGGTCTCATGCGGTTACCCATGCTCAATATTAGGATCTTTTTAGGAATAATCTCATTGCAAATCTTTGCCAAAAAAGGGGAGGATTCTCCTATGTTAACTCCTAACTCTTCCTTGTTTTTTTGATCTCAGCCAAAAGCCACTCTTTTAACTTTTGGATCTTTTCATCCACATACTCCCTCTCTTCCATTCGAGTGTTTCCTTTGGGTTTACTTTTACATGTCACTTACGAGTTGACTCTTCATCTTATTCTTCATATTCTTCATCATCATTAACTTCTTCTTTTATTAGATTTATTACCACCGTGTTTCTCAACTTAACCTGTGGCTGTGGCTCTTTCCTTGATTCTTCTCTTAGTCATTTAGGGATGTGTTTGACTAATTCGTCATATCGATTGATGTTCGTTGCGTTATGACGAGCTAGGCTAATTTCTAGTGCAGGGTTGATCGGATTTGCATCAGGGAGACCACTTTGTTACATTATTTGATATAGCCAAGATAAATTTTGATGGGCTTGGAAGGCCATGGTTTGTAATTCTTAATCGGATAATGTGTCTTAAATTGAAGTAGAGGAATTCCCAATTGAAAGTTCTGGATGAATATATGATTGTTGGTGATGAGTGTAACACCCTACTAATCTTATAAGGTCAATAATATCATCACAGTCATGTTTAAGGTTAGAGCTAAGCATAAGTAAATAGCATTAGAAAATGTGTTAGCTTAAAATTGAGGTGCTTAGTATTTAATCTTTAATCTATTAATGGATAAAGCATTTAAATATGATTCTAACGAGTGGACATAAACTTTTGAAATAATCTATTCTTTGCAATTAATCACTTTATACCAGCCTACGTTCATGGGACTAGTTGCTAAGTTCCATTGTGAATAAGAGCACTAACTACATCATTCATGGAATCTCACTAGTTTTTATGACAAACTCTGAACATCCAGCTACTAGCACGCCCGGCTTGTCCTTCCACAATCATGGACACAGACTTCACCCACTAGGCTTGTGTTTCTACACTTTACACAAAGTGGGTCAAGGAACACACATCATTATTAACCAAATTGGGTCAACATTAAATAAAATGGAGAAGCCTTTACAACATTCTAGAACACCAGCTCAAATTATTCTAGCTAGTAACATATTGAAGGAATCTATCCTACACCCTCCTATTAGGCTCCTATTCTAGAACACTCTTTTCACATGTATAAATAACAAGATGAGAATGAAATAAAGTCATGTTTCCTTCTCAATCCTAATTATTTTACATGGCACCAAAGCAACCTATGCTACCGAGAATCCATGCTTAATATTGTATAAGAAAACGAAACCATTAATGAAGAGAATAACACTCTTCATCTGTATAAATTTGATCATTCCAAGATGGTAGTAGTCAGCACACCATTAATAGGAATGAACTACTTATCTTGGAGCATCCATGGGACTTGCCCAACATGCCAAGGATAAGCTCGGGTTTGTTGATGGAAGTTGTCAGATGCCTATTGCTGGTTCTGCAATACTGGAAAAATAGAAGAAGGTCGACAACATGGTAACATCATGGATTTAAAACTCTTTAAATAAAGAATTTGTAGATGCATTTATTTATGCAACTTCTTCAAGACACCTATAAGAGGAGATCAAAGAAAGGTTTAGAGATAGCAAAGGACCCCTCCTATATTAGTTCAAGAAGGAGATAAGTACGTTAATTCAAGTCAATTACTAAACATAAAAGGTTATGGGATGAGCTAGCTTGCCTCAAACCAGTGCATGTTTGTGATTGTGGTGCATCTAAGGAAATGGATGAAATCAATAGTGAAGACAAACTAATTCATTTTTTAATAGGGCTTAATGAAAACTATGACCATGTTAGGAATCAAATATTGTTGATGGATCCTCTACCTAATATAAACAGGGCTTACTCCATAGTGCTAAGAGTGAAAAAGCAAAGGGAAATACACTTAGACACGATAGACGACATGAACATAGCAATGTTGGTAAGAGAACAAGGTCAAAAGGCCTTTAACAAAAAGAAAGAATATGAAAAAAAGGAAAATATGAGTTGTGATCGTTGTAATTTAAATGGACATACAAAGGACACATGCTTCAAGCTCCATGAATATCCAAAGTGGTTTAGTAAACTAAAAAAGAAAGGAATAGGAATGAACAATACAACAACAAATGCACATGAAACCACGATTGAAGTAGACAACAAATACGAACAATCTAATGTAGAATGGGCAAAGTTGATATAATAAGAAGTAGCAAAATACATGCAAAACATCAATAGTGAAGCAGGATGTCTTAGTTTTTCAAGATTTGCAAGTAACACCTAATTCAATAACAATAGAAACATTATAAATGGATAATAGATTCATGGCCTTAATGCATATATGCTATGATCACACACTTTTTCACAATCTTACTGAATTAAAAAGAATAGATATGGTAATATTACTAGATAGATCCATTAAATCAGTATACCATTGTGGAAATATCAAGGTAAGCTCAAAACTAATGCTGCAAAATACATTATATGTACTTGGTTTCAAACATAACATTATATGTACTTGGTTTCAAACATAACTTTATATGTACTTGGTTTCAAACATAACTTTATATGTTCTTGGTTTCAAACATAACTTACTGTTAGTAAGTGCACTCATAAAACATCAAATATTATTATTGCAAAGTTCTTCACTAATAGTTGCATTTTGCAGGACCAAGTGACTAAAGAAGTAATAGCTACAGGAAACTTACAGGGGGGGGGGGGGGTTAGGACATATCAGATACTAAATTTTCTCACATTTCTGAGCTTAGCAAGAACCACAAACAACATGAGACTTGTAAAATTTGCGCATTTGCTAAATAAAAAAGACTGCCCTTTAGAAATAGCTCAATAAACACAAAATACTTTTGATTTAATTCACATAGACCTATGGGGCCCTTACAAAATGTAATTTATCTCACTTACAAAATGTAATTTATCTCAAACACAAAATATGTGCTTACTATAGTTGATGAATTTTTAAGGGTAGCTGAAAGAACTAAAGTGTTTCTAGCCTTGAAAAGTTTCTTGAACATGGTTCACACTTACTTTCAGAAGAAAATAGGAATGGTAAGGTTAGATAATGGAATAAAATTCATAAACCAAGAATGTAACCTATATTTTAAAAATAAAGGGGTCATCCATCAAAGAACTTACCCTTACTCTCTACAACAAAATGGTGTCATGGAGAGAAAACACAAACAACTCTTGTAGGTGGCAACGGTTCTCATGTTTACATCTAAATTTCCAAGTTATTTTTGGTGATAGAGCATCTTAACAACTACTTACCTTATAAATAGAATGCTAACCAAAGTTTTGAAATGGAAAACCCCATATAAGGTTTTGTTCAAAAGAACAACAAATTACACTCATCTCGGAGTTTTCAGATACCTTTGCTTTTCCGCAAATATAAAACCATAAAAATAAAAGTTTGAACATAAAGCTTTCAAATGCATTTTTATAGGTTATACTTTTAGTTTTAAGGCATATAAATTATATAATCTACAAAATAAAAATATCATTGTTTCAAGAGATGTAATATTCTATGAAAATATTTTCCTTTCATGAATAACATTAGCACATACATTGACACTATTGTTATCCTTGTACCCATGACTAAACTTGAATTCCTTACTACACCTACCCTAAATGAGGAGACATAAGAGGGGGGAATGCCTTCCACACCTTACCTTCAATCTCTTGAAATAGAAAGTACAAGTATGCCTCTTAGGAGAAGCGCAAGAACTACAATGAGGCCTAGATGGTTTAATGATTTGGTTGCAACATTTAGAATTCACAATATTAATGAATTGGGAAACACTATTATATACCCTAAGTATCAATTTCTATCTCTCATTACAACAAAAATTATATAGATTTTATTGCTAAAATGTCTATTGTCTGTGAACCACAATCGTATTATCAGACCAAGCAAGACAAGAATTGAGTTCAAGCTATGAAAAGTGAGCTAGAAGCTTTAGAGAATAACAACACTTAGGTATGACTGATTTGCCACCAAATAAGAGAGTAATTGTTTTGATATGGGTTCATAAAATAAAATATAAGACATATGGTACAATAGATAAATACAAGGCTAAATTGGTGGCAAAAGGGTACAATAAAGAGATAGGAGTTTCTCACTTGTAGTAAAACTTGTCACACTGAGGCTTTTTCTAGCTATAGCAACTAAGTTAAATTACACAATACACCAAATAGACATAAATAATGCCTATCTTTATGGTCATTTGGATGAGGATGTATACCTTATACCACCATAAAGGTATATCGAAGTCATAATGGAACGATTTTCAAACAATTAAAGAGCATATACGACATTAAACAAGTTGGCAAACAGTAGAATAAACAACTTACAACACACTTATAATCACTTAGTTTCAAATAATCAACTTTTGCTCATAATTTTTTCATAAAAGGAATAATAGATCATTTTATTATACTAATTATTTATGTTGATGATTTGCTAATTGCAGGTCCAAATGAGCATATAATTGCCAAAATAAAAGATTCCCTGGATAAAGCTTTCACTACTAAGGACCTAGGGTATGCAAAGTATTTTCTTGATATTAAAACTGCCAAATCAAAACATTGTATGTTTCTAAACCAAAGAAAAAACATTCTAGATATTATAATGATGCGAGTTTACCAGAACACACAAGTATTGCCTATCCATTGCCAAAGGACCTAAAGCTAGATCACACTAATGGAGAACAACTAACACACCCTAAGCAATATAGAAAATTAATTGGAAAGTTGTTGTAACTTGGACTCACGAGACCAAATATCTCCCATACACCTCAGAAGCTCAGCTAGTTCTTGCAGACACCCCATCAACCACATTGGGAAGCAACCATCCATGTCTTGAGATATTAGAAGGAAGTCCATCAAAAAGCCTATTTCTCTCTACCATGAACGATCTCCAGCTGAGAGCCTTTTATGATGACGATTGGGGATCATGTCCCATTACTAGGAAATCCACCATGAGCTTTTATATCTTCCTCAAGCCATCACTAATATCATGGAAAGTAAAGAAAGAGAGAACGATTAGCTAATATTCAACTGAAGCCAAATACAGAGCATGGTTATGACGATGTGTGAGATAAAATGGATCAATTACTTGTTAAATGATTTCGACATTCAAGCTTCGCTCTCCATCCCTCTATACCTATGCTAACAAGGTCGTCGAACACATCATCGCCAACTCGATTTTCTATGAATGCACTAAGCACTTAGAGATCGATTGCCATGTAGTTCGTAAAAATTTTAAATGATGGATTCATATCTACCCTCCATGTCCCTTTTCAGAACCAGTTAGTAGATCTGTTCACCAAATCTACGAACTCTCTCTTGTTGAGAGATCACTTGCTTAAGATGGAATTGCATGAGTTCAAAACATCTCCATCTTGAGGGGGTGCCATTCCTATCATTCCACAATAATAGATACAGATCTAGACTTCACCCACTAAGTCTGCGTTTCCACACTCTACACAAAATTGGAAAATGAACATACAAAAAAAAAAATAAATCAAATTGGGCCTTCTCCAAATTAAATGGAGAAGCCTTACAATATTGTAGAACATTAGTTGGAATTATTTCAGCTGGCAATGCAATGAAGACTTAAAATACTCTTTTCACATGTATAAATAACAAAATGAGAATGAAATGAAGTCATTTTTTAAATCTAATTATTTCACATTTTATCAAGAATAATCTTTAATGTAATAGGTGGGCGATGGTGGTATAAAGGTCTTGGCACAGTTTTGGCTTGAACATCTCAATATGACCTTGAGTAACCATATGGTGATGCTTTTGTTGAAAATAATTAATTAAACTTATCATTGTTCATGCATATTCATATTCATGAACATACTTGTTCATAAATCACCTTGTTCATGAATCTTATTGGTTCATGAATTCACTTTATTTATTATGATTCATGAATGTGTCCTTTTAATTTTAGTTTAAGTTCATGTATATAATTTATTGTCATTCATGTATGTAGTTGGTGTTTCTTATATTTATGTGCTTATGAAAGTGTATAAATATGTAAACAAACCTATGAATTCTTCAAGTGAGTAAATCATATTTTCTACTCCTTCATTCTCTTCTTCCTTGTGATATCTCTTCAATTCTAATAAAGTGGTATCAGAGCTATGGCTTCTAACATGTTTCCTTTCCAATTTCCAAAACTTACCAAAGAAAATTATGAAAATTGGTGTATTCGAGTGAAAGCAATGTTGGGATCGCAAGATATATGGGAAGTTGTAGATAAATGCTTTAACCAGCCCAAAGATGAAGCATCCTTGAGTAAAGCTCAAAAGGATGAACTACAAAAGACAAGAAAGAAAGATCAACAAGCTCTAACTCTCATTCATATGTGTTTGGATGAGAATATGTTTGAAAAGGTTGCAAGTGCAGTGACAGTAAAGCAGGCATGGGAGATTCTTAAAAACTCATTTCAAGGAATTGATAAGGTTGTGAAGATTCGTCTTCAAACTCTAAGACGTGAGTTTGAATCCTTGAATATGAAAGAATATGAAAATATATCAGACTACTTTACTAGAGTATTGACGATTGTTAATCAAATGAAGAGATATGGAGAAAAAATGGAGGATGTTCGTGTTGTTGAGAAAATTCTTCGTTCATTGGTTGCAAAATTTGATCATGTGGTTGTTGCAATTGAAGAATCAAAGGATTTGGATTCGATGTCAACAGATCAATTCATGGGTTCATTACAAGCTCATGAAGAAAGGTTTAAGAAGAAAGAAGAACCTATTGCTGAAAATTTTCAAACAAAACTGAACTTGCATGAGAAAAGCAAATCAAGTTCAGTTCAAGGAAAACGAGGAAGTGGTTATGTCCGCGGAAGAGGACGAGGTAGAGGTCATGGACAAGGAAGGAGTTTCTTTAATAACGAGGAGTCAGTTTCACAACAACAAAATACAAGAGGACAAACAAGAGGTATGTGGAATCGAAGAGGCAGTGGAAGAAGGTCTGGAGTTTGATGTTACAATTGCCAAAATCCCGGTCATTATGCAAATGAATGTAGAAATAATTTAGCAAATGAAGAAGCCAACTATGCTGAATTTGAAGAAGGAGAAGATGAATCATCATTGCTGCTCACTTGTGATGGAGATAAAAGTCAGAATTCATGGTATCTTGACAACGGAGCAAGCAATCACATGACTGGTAATAAAAGTTTGTTTTATAAACTTGATGAATCTCAAATTGGAAATATTTCTTTTGGAGATGAAACTAAAATTCTAATCATGGGAAAAGGAGATATTCGTGTTAGATTAAAGAATGGAGATTATGATTTTATTTCTCAAGTTTATTATGTTCCAAAGTTAAAATCAAATATTTTAAGTTTAGGACAACTCTTGGAGAAAGGGTATGAGATTAACATGAAGAATCGTGAGCTGATTATGAAGGAAAAACAAGGAAGATTGATAGCCAAAGTTCCAATGACAAAGAATAGAATGTTTAAACTTCAACTCAACACAGACTTTGGTGTATGTTTGCACTCTTCGTCAACAAATTGTTCTTCGTTATGGCATCAATGGATGGGTCATCTCAACTTTGGTGATTTAAAATTAATGTCTCAAGAGATAATGGTAATTGGTTTGCCTTATATGAATCAACAACATCAGATTTGTGAAGGTTGCATGTACGGGAAGCAGTTCAGGATGAGTTTTCCAAAGGAGTCATCCAATAGAGCCAAGAATCCACTTGAATTGGTGTACGTAGATGTTTGTGGACCAATATCCCCTCCTTCTTTTGGCAAGAACAGGTATTTCCTATTGTTTATCGATGATTTTAGTCGTAAAACATGGGTTTACTTCTTGAAAGAAAAGTCAGAAGTCTTTGAAATGTTCCAAAAATTCAAAGCAGTGGTGAAAAACGAAAGTAGCTTCAAGATAAAGGCCTTGAGAACTAATCGAGGAGGAAAATTTATTTCAAACCAGTTTAGCAACTTCTGTGAAACTCATGACATTCGACATCCATTAACAGTTCTAAGATCACTGCAGCAAAATGGTGTGGTGGAGAGGAAGAATCAGACTATTCTAAATATGGTTCGAAGCATGTTAAGAAGCAAGAAAATGCCAAAGGAATTTTGGGGAGAAGCAGTGGCATGTGCAGTGTACCTATCAAATCGGAGTTGCATAAAAGCTTTGTCAAAGAAAACACCGCAAGAAGCATGGAGCAGAAGAAAACCAAGCATTTTTCATTTACGGGTGTTTGGAAGCATTGCTTATACTCATGTTCCAGATGAATCAAGAACTAAATTGGATGACAAATCAAAAAAGCTCGTGTTTGTGGGATATGATGCAAGTTCTAAAGGCTATAAGCTTTATGATCCTGTTACTAGAAGAACGACAATCAGCAGAGATGTTAAGTTTGATGAAGATGGCTCTTGGGATTGGAATGTCCAAAATGAAGAGTATAATTTTCTACCATTTTATGATAATGAAGTTCAAGAAGCTACTAAAGATCAACCTCAAACTTCTCCACTTTCACCGACAGCAACAGAAAGAGTTTTGTCTCCTCAAAGTTCAGCTGAACAAACACCTCGAATGAGAAGTCTTACTGATATTTATGCTGAAACCAGTGAAGTGGAAATGGAAGAATCTACTTTATTTTGTTTGTATGCAGATTCAGAACCAATAATTTTTGAAGATGCAATAAAAGATCAAAGGTGGAGAGCAGCCATGGATGAAGAAATTCGAGCAATTCAAAAGAATGACACATGGGAGCTAACATCTCTTCCAAAAGGAAAAAAGGCTGTCAGCGTGAAGTGGATTTACAAGGAAAAGAAGAATCAGAAAGGGGAAATAGAACGCTACAAAGCCCGACTTGTTGCAAGAGGTTTCACTCAAAGAGCCGGTATTGACTATGAAGAAGTTTTTGCTCCAGTAGCTCGTTTGGAAACAATTAGATTAATTATTGCTTTGGCTGCACAAAACAAATGGAAGATTCATCAAATGGATGTCAAGTCAGCATTTTTAAATGGATATCTTGAAGAAGAAGTCTACATAGAGCAGCCGTTGGGTTATGAAATTCAAGGACACGAAGATAAGGTGCTAAGATTGAAGAAGGCACTATACGGTCTCAAGCAAGCTCCAAGGGCTTGGTACTCTCGCATCAATGAGTATTTTCAGAAAAGTGGTTTTACAAAGTGTCCACACGAACATGCATTGTACGTCAAGAAGGACGAAAGCGGCAATCTAATGATTATTTGCTTGTACGTAGATGATTTAATTTTCACAGGAACAAACTCAAAGATGTTTGATGAGTTTAAGGAGAAGACGGCGCAAGAATTTGAAATGACTGATTTGGGATTGATGTCATATTATTTGGACATTGAAGTAAAACAAGGAGATGAAGGTAGTTTCATTTGTCAGAAAGGATATGCAACAAAAATCTTAAAGGAATTTCAAATGGAGTATTGTAGTCTAGTTAGTACTCCAGTGGGATGCGGAACCCTATGGCAATTAAGGCCTCAAACCCCGACGTACGCTTCGATAGCAAGAATTCAAGAATGAAGGCAATCCACCCTCTATAACACCCGTTGCTTAGAGAAGCAAGAACGCTAATGACGGAAGGATTTTGTAGGCAGAAAACAGAAGAACGCCACAAACAAAATTTGATAAGTAATTCTGAATTCTTGATGCAATCCAAGAATTAGAGATTCTCTCCCTAAAACTAGTATCACACGAAATATACTTAAAAAGTATAAAGAAAATTCTGATTTGTTTATTGAATGTCCTTTTACACGCATATTATGCCCTTTATATAGTGGAA
>CAOGCB010604073.1:0-15179 GCA_948266635.1 Cnidoscolus chayamansa
TTTATTTGGGTATATACTTTTGGAAAGTGTTTAATGATGGATTTACCATTTCATGATTTTGTTTTGAAATGAATGATGATGGTGAAAATGGTTTTTGATTGAATGGATAATTCTAGTTTTAAATTATTTGAAAAGTGAAAATTTTATACAGGTTTTTAAGGAGCTGTGATGCAAACTTATCCCTTACAGGATGCGTGGTGGTTTCTCTGTAGAGGAAGTAGGAAATCACTATTCACTCTATGGGAGGCATGTCATAGGGGTTGTGACACGGTGTCTTCTTTTCTTCTTTGAATGAAGGTTGGCGGCCTTTTCTTCTTCTTTGAACGAAGGCTGGCAGAATTCTTTTGTATTCTACTTTTGGGCCCTCAGAGCCATAGTTTTCATAATAAACATTATTTAAGTACCAATTCCTTATATTTTCTTATGATATTAATATAAATTTAACAAACCTTAACTCTTTTTCAAGTTTAAAGTATTAAAATCCCAAATTAAGTTAATAACTTCCGCTAATTAAATTTAATGAGGATTCAAAATACAATCATCAATTTTCCAATTAAACACTCTTTAACGCCTTTAAAATAATTTCTCATAATCCCTTAGTAAAAAATTAATAAAAAAACATTGTTTAAACACTGATGTCAAGTTTTGATAATAATAAATAACGCTGCTCCCACATAAGTTATTAAATCTTATATTGGAGTTCCTAACAAATCTTGATTTTCTCGTCGGGTCATTTAGATTTCTATAAACTGAATTCAATTATCGAATCCAATTTATGGTAGAAATCCCCATATGAAAAATTCCACATAATCAACTATTTTATAATATGAACACAATGATCATTTTAGTAAATTAGGGCTTCATTGCATTTCCCACAAAAAGAACTTCGAACATGTTGATATTAAATGCAGAGAAATAATTTAAATGTGCAAGTGAGATGAGATGGAAAATAAGAATTGCATAAAGGAAACTAATATAAGTAAAACAAGTACTATAATCTTCCCTGAATTTGTTGAATAATTAAGCTTCAATCATTTAAACTAGTTTATAAAATTCTTAAATAAATTAGAAGTTGTGATAACAATGAAATGGAAAGTGAATAGAAAATAAATTCCTATGTTCCCTAAAGGAATTCTAAAAGAGAAAACAAGAATGTAACAAGAAGAAGAATTGAACGAGGGATGGAGTGAATCCAAGATGGAATGAATGAATCCTAAAGCTCACACCAGTGCTTGTTATAGAGTCTATGGAGAATAGAGATGAATATGATCTGGTGAGCGAATCTCTCAAGATCGGATTTGAGAGATATTTTTGCACGGAGATCAAAGATTCAGTCAAGGCTGGCTTCAAGGCTAGCAGCTTTGAATGTAGGCTGGCTCAAGGCTGGCGGCCTTGAATATAGGCTGGTGGCCTTCTTTTCTTCTTTGAATGAAGACTGTCAGCTTCTTTTCTTCTTTGAATGAAGGCTGGCGGCCTTTTTTTCTTCTTTGAATGAAGGCTTGCGGCCTTTTTTTCTTCTTTGAATGAAGGCTAGTGGCCTTCTTTTGTAATATCTTTTAGGCCCTCAAAGCCTTAGTTTTCACAATAAACATCATTTAAGTACCAATTCCTTATATTTTCTTATGATATTAATATAAATTTAGCACAAGTCTTGAAAGAAAATATAAGTTAAATATAATCTTATCAATATCCCCCACTTGAACTTTTGCTTGTCCTCAAGTAAAATAAATAAAGATGAACAGGAGAAATCTATCATTGAACTTCTGGTGCTTATAGCTCTAACCATACTGAAACTTGTAACTGGAATCTAGTTGAAATTTAGCAGTTAATCTAAATAAAATAGATTTTTAATCCCAGTTTGTAGCAATTGAATTGTGCTTCAAAAGAAAAAAAAATTCTTAGTTCATAAGGAAAAACATTCATTTAAACTTCATAGAATATTACCAAGTATAAGCTCCCTCAATTTTTCTTTCTATACAAAACAACAAAAAGTGAAAGCACATGGTATAGATTTTTCCTAGAATTTCTCCCTTTTTAATTTAGTCTTATTTTCACTTATCATTCAATATTTTCTTTCTGCCTTTTTGACCTTCTTGTTATTGTGAGTTTATTGATTTGGCACATCCTGGTCTTATCACCCAAGTGACCAGGTTTCAGAGGGACCCCTATGAACTCTTCCTCACACTAACATTCAAGATTGGATACTCTTAGCTCACTTACTTGAGTCATTGGAGTAAAGGCTTTAATTGCCTTTTTTTTGTTGAATGATAACAGCTAAAACTATTTTTATAAGGGATCACTAAGTAAAAATTTCTTTTACCTCTTTCATTAAGTGTTAAAATGTTCTCAAAGAAATTTCAAGAAGACATTATCCCAACTAATTTTTCCAAGAAGTAAACCTGCTTTTTTTTTTCAACTTAAGGACTAGATTTTTCTCTCAAATCTCAAATTCAAAGGCTAAACATAGGGTAAACCTGCTTTTTAGAGATTTTACTATTAATTTTCAACTATGTAAGTCAATCGCAACAGTTGGTGAGTGGGGCACTAATCTAAGTCAATTTCAAAATTTCACTGAAATGTGATAAAAATATAGTTCTACATTTATAATCCATTCCCCACACTTAAATTTAATAATGTCCTCATTGTTTCTAGAATAGCACAAAAAATTAAGGAAAGGTATAATAATGCAAGAAATTTGAAAATTTGGTACTTCCTCAGTGTCAAGTGTGTAAGCAATAAGAAAATTGCTTCATAACATCTGTCATCCTTGGAGTGTCTATACGCTTTGAATTCAAACTCTCTTTTTTTAAGTATGGGCTGCCTCCCATGGAGCGATTAGTTTATAGTTGCTTAGCCCGACTTTCCAGTTCAGTTGTGGTATGATTCCTTTGGGCCTCATTCAAGGTTCTGCTTGCATAGTGTATTACATGAAATGACTTACCTTTCCTTTGCCCAAGTACCAGGGGTTGTGTCAATGATTGTATTGGCTTCTTCTCACTTGTGCCTAGCTCCTCATAGTAGCAAGCTTAGATTTCTGATGCTTCACCATCTTCCATTGATTTTTCATCAACTTTTGGCCAGCCTTGATTCCATTCATCAATTTTTGGCCGGCCTTATTTCAAGGCTGCCAGCTTTGAGGCGGCCTTGAGCCGACTTTTATTCCTTTCATCAGGATCTTTGAGAACTGACTTCATAGTCTCTATACCTGCATTCTCTTCAATGTTCTCATAGGTAAACTTGTCAATAACATTAATCATGTAACAAAAATCACAGTTATCAAACTTCCTCATAGCCTCATAAATGTTAAAGTCACTTCCTCACCCATAACTCTCAAAGTAAGCTTACCTTGTTCCACAGCTATCAATGTCTTACCTTTTGCAAGAAACGATCTTCCCAAGATCAAGGGCACCTCTTTGTCTTCTTCCATTTCCAAGACTAGAAAGATGAATTGGTATTTGACACTTCTATCGGCAAGTTGTAGGTTGAGATGAGTCTCTTGCATTCGCTAAGTCCTAGTTTCTTGAAAATAGATAGAGGCATTAAGTTTATACTTGCAGCAGAGTCTACTAGAACTTTATCAAAATGAAAATTACCCATAGTGCAAGGAATAGTACAACTTCCCTAATCTATTTGTTTTCTTAGCATCTATCTTTCTCTTCTTGGTGAGCAACTCCTTCATAAATCTAGCATATGAAGGCATTTGTTGAAGTGCCTCTGCAAAAGGAATGTTAATTTGCAATTTTTTAAAGACTTATAAAAATTTAGCAAACTGTGAGTCCAGTTGTTGGTTCAGCCTTCTTGGGAAAGGAACATGAGGTACTTATGGTTTCACTTTTGGTGAATTTTGCTTTGGTTCCTCTTCCTTTTGTTTCCCTATATCTTCCTTTTCCTCATATTTTTTTATCAACCAATTCCTTATTACTTCTCAACATTATAGCATACACGCCTTTAGGATTTTGCTCAGTATTGCTCGGTAAAGACCTAAATGGTCTACTACTTAACTGTTGAGACATCTGACTAATTTAATTCTCAAGATTTTTTATGATTACTTGTTGATTCTACAATAATGTGTCAGTTTTTTGCATATAACTTAACATCAATTCTTCTATTTTTGACTGACCTTGTTGAGAGGAGGTATTATGATAAGAGCCTTATTGATGGGAGGTATTGTAATTAGGACCTTATTTTTTAAATCCAAGTGGTTTAAGTGTATTATTTTCATTTTTCTATGAGAGATTTGGATGGTTACGCCACCCTGGATTATAAGTGTTTGAATAAGGTCCTTGGTTACCTTTTTGGAAATTGTTGACAAAACTTACTTGCTCTCCATGAATGGATAACTTTCCAGATGGATATTCAGGAGCTGAACATGATTCACAACAAGAAATTTGATTAGCATTAAAAGAAGGTGTAGAGGTGAGCTTACTTACCTGGGCTGTAAGAGATGAAATCTGAGCTGTCAAATTATCCAGGTCATTAACCGATGCCACTCTAGACTTATTTCTTTCATTATGCCCATTGTGTGAACTGCATGCCATTTCATCAATCAAAACACTTGCCTCTTTATAAGTCTTACTCATTAGTGCACCTCCCGAAGTAGCGTCTACTAGAGACCTTAATGTCTCATCTAGACTGAGATAAAAAATCTCAATCAGTAGATTGTTTGGTAACCCATGATGGGGGCATCTTCTAATTGCCTCCTTGAATCTTTCCCATATTTCATAAAGTGATTCACCACTAAACTTAGTAAAGTTAGTGATGTCACTTCTTAACCTTGCAGTTCTCGCTGGTGGACAAAATCTCTTGAGAAACATAAATGAGAAATTAGCCCAAGTGGTTAAAGAATCTTGTGGCAGTGAATTAAACTAAGCCCTTATTGGTAGTTATGCCCTAAGCCTTGTGATTGGACCTTAATTGTATTGTCATAATTTCATTTATGGAAAAATTTCTAATTATTATAACGCTTGCATGTTTTATTATAATAATTTGATATCCCTATTTATTTATAATTATGAAAATTAATAATGAATTAAGACTAGTATAAGTTTGGTTGACGATTATGAGATGATCATGTATATGGTGATACAAATCAAACTTGTAGGTACTTGTTGGAGAACAAGGTATTGGATAGACTCGCCATGAGATCACTACATAGATTAAGTGTCATAAGTGATCTCATAATAATTATGTCATTGAAGTCCTCAGACTTGAGATTATCACAGTTTCCTACATGAGAGACATCATCTTATGACATAATCAAACGTTATCTTTAATCGGATAATCATAAAGGTTGTGATTGAATATTATGAGAATCATATGGAGGAAAATGAATAATCAAGATAGAATTTGTTCATCTTTTATGAGAGAGATATCTTATGGGCTCCTCGATAAGTTAGACTGAGAAATGCATGGACATGCTCAAATGAATTGATATATTGATCAATGTCATTTGATTTTATTAGTCAACTTTGTAATCGAGAAACTTTATGTTTGGATAATATAAGTGTGACAGTGACCATGACTTATGTTCAAACTAGATATCGCGTAACAAAAGGATTATGACATGTCCTATTAATTAGGTTAATATCAGACTACTGATTTTATATTATTTGGATAGTCATAATGTCTTGCTTGAGGCCGCTTATGACTTATGAGCTTGCAATAGGATGGGCCCACTACCAACATAATATATACCTATTGGGTCACACATTAGAATGTATTGAACGGACTGAGTTTAATTTGGACCTTTCGAATTTTAAGTATCTAATTGGAATACAAATATCTTATACTTATCCCTAACAAATCGATTAAGTTAGGGTTAAGTGGATCGATATAAAAGGGGCCTTACCCGCATTATTTTGTAGCAGTTTTTTCTGAAAAAACACCGAACAAAATATTGAAACCCTAAATGCACACAAAGTAGCTAGCACTCTACACCTTTCAGTCACAATCATTCGTGTATGGATACCAGCAGAGGGTGGTCATTCTTCGAGCAGCACTTATAGTCTGATAACCAAAGGTTTGTGCACTACAATAGGTAAATAATCATATCCCTCTTATCGAATCAATTGAATCGCATAGATTCTTGGAAGGTTTCTGTACAATTTGTTGCATTTAATTTTATTTATAATGATGTATGAAACCCAATAGCCCTAGCTTTATCTATAAGTGAAAATAGAAAAAGTTGTAATCTGATAATGTCATCAGATACATTATTTATTTGTACTGTATTACAATGTTGAATAAATACTGCAATATGCTAGTCAGGACTCTCATTTGGATATCCTTCAAATTGATTTGATTGAACCATCTGAATGAGTGTTGACTTTAGTTCAAAATTGTTGGCTTGAATAGTGGGCCTTCAAATTGTAGGACCTAAAACAATAGGCACCGTATATTCCTGAAGTGGTCTAGCCACACCATGAGTATGATTGTTGTTCTCGTCTGCCATTTCGACTTTTTTCCTTCTTCTTTGATCTCTTCTAAGTTGTCACAAGGTGAGTTCTATTTCAAGATTGATTGGTAGAAGTTCAACACTTATACTTTGACGCATAAAACATCGGCAAACGAGAATAAGAAACGATCACACAATAAAAATAAAATAAAAAACAATTGCACCTAAATTAACAATAGAATTGAAAGTGGTCTAATATTAATCAATCCCCGATAATGGTGCCAAAAACTTAATCCACGCAAAAAGATATAATAAATAAATAAAGAAAGCATGAATAATTACCGATAAGTGTACTAGATCAGATCAAGTAATATAGTGGGAGAAGAGTGTCGAACCTCGAAAATTAATTAATTACTAGGCCTATATCAATTTCCATTATTATTTAGGTAATAATGGATGATGAGAAAAATGTGAAATAATATTAAATGTGTAAAAGAAGAGTTAAAATTAAATGAAGAGAATGTAGAAAAAATAGAATCTACCCTAATTGTCCTAATCAAATTGCTTTCATGTTATAGTTGTTGTGTGGAATTTCATACGAATTTGACAAACCTTAAATCTTTTTTAAGTTTAAAGTATAAAAACCCCAAATTAAGTTAACAACTCCCGCTCAAATTTAATGAGGATTCAAAAGTACAATCATCAATTTCCCAATTAAATGACTGCCTATTGTCTTTAAAATAATTTCTCCTATTCCCTTAGCGAAAAATTAATAAAAAACATTGTTTAAACACTTATGTCAAGTTCTGATAAAATTAAATAGCGTTGCTCCCATATAAGTTATTAAATTTTATTTGGGAGTTCCTAATAGATTTTAATTTCTCTGTCGGTTCATTTAGATCTCTATAAACTGAATTCAATTATCGATCAATTTACAGTAGAAATCCCCATATGAAAAATTCGACATAATCAACTATTTTATAACATGAACACAATGATCATTTTAGTAAATTAGGGCTTCATTATATTTCCCACAAAAAGAACTTAGAACATGTTGATGTTAAATGCAGAGAAATAATTTAAATGTGCAAGTGAGATGAGATGGAAAATAAGAATTGCATAATGGAAATTAATAGAAGTAAAACAAGTATTGTAATCTTCTCTGAATTTGTTGAATAATTAAGCTTCAATCATTTAAACTGGTTTCCAGAATTCTTAAATAAATTAGCAGTTGCAATAATAATGAAATGGAAAGTGAATAGAAAATAAATTCCTACAATTCCTTAAAGGAATTCTAAAAGAGAAAATAAGAATGTTATAAGAAGAAGAATTGAATGAGGGATGGAATGAATCCAAGATGGAATTAATGAATCCTAAAGCTCACACTAAGACCTTTTATAGAGTCTAGAAAGGAGAGAGATGAATATGATGTAGTGAACAAATCTCTCAAGATTGAATTTGAGAGGGATTTTCATATGGAGATCAAAGATTCAATCAAGGTTGGCTTCAAAGCTGGCGGCTTTGAATGTATCCGAATCACGGTTGTCTCAAGGCCGGCTCAAGGCTGACGGCCTTGAATATAGGCTGGCGGCCTTCTTTCCTTCTTTTGTAAAATATGATCTTATCACTCCTCTCCTTAACCGAGATACATTCTTTTACAATGACTATGATTTAACCTATTATGCTTTTATCTCACCTTTTCTCTTTTGGGTTTACTTCAAGGTTTTTCAATGAGGATTTATTTACTATTATGTTATGATTTAATTAATTTTTATTTAGTAAATTATACATAAATTAAGCATTTACTATTCTATTCATACTTACTGAATTTACATATTGTATCTTAGGGTTACACTGTCTGCGATGTTATAATGTAAATAACATATAAGATAATTAAATTTCTATCTTCATTGGCATCATCATATATCCTACTACTACATAACATAATCATAACACACATACCTTAAACATAAATATTAATAGTTAAAACTTTACATATCATGATTGAGATCTAGAAACATGAACATTTAGTTTTACGTCACTTTTACATCTAGGGGCATAAGCACATTTTTCTTCATAGGAACCCATCCATAATCTACCCTAATCTTTCTTGCAAGACCTGTAAACCTGTACAATATGGGAATAGGGAATGGGATAAGTTGCTTGATGCAACTTAGTGAGTAGATATAGAAAACAATCCTTATACATTCATTAAAACACACATAAACTTTCATTTCAAGCTTGTGAATGCAACATTGACATACAATTCATAGAAGGTGATTTTGTCATCAAAGATCTCCATTCTCAACCGTCAAAAGTAGCTCCTCAAGACTTTATTATGCCAGACCATCACAGTGGCTCCTCAAGATTTCATTATGTCCATCCGTTGAAGTGGCTCCTTAGGACTTCATTATATTATGTATAACGCCAAGGGCTCCTTTCAGCCACCTTGGACTTACCTATATCTGTCTCATAATAGATTCAATGGATCTACATGACCTCAAATAGATTATTTCATAATGCAATTCACATTTAATCATGATACTAATGCATTCACCCTATAATTTATGATGTGTGAATAATGTTGTAAACATTTCATTTGTTTATGTATCTTGATTCACATAACAATAACATCTACTCACTTATACTATCGTGTATTGACTGACTTTAGTCTTTCACCAATGTCCTTGAGCCCAATGTTTGATCATATATGTGGTGGAGTTAGGGTTAGAGACTGACCATTGACCATTAACATACCCTAAAATACATTTTCCCATAATATTCACATAAGACATAACATAAAATTAACTTAGGGTTTCTAGTAGAACTTTCGATGGCAAGGTTCGGCGGCTGAAAGTCTCCACACAAAGATGAAACTCTAGCTTCGGTAGCATCCTTCTACTGGCACACACATCCTACTGGAGTCCAGTTTCGAAAGCCGAAACTAAGGTTTGGCAAAATGCCAAAACTGAGTCTCCTTGCCATTTCAGCTTTGCATAAACCTGCAAATAACCTACTTTGACACCCCTTAAACACCCTTAAACATATTCTCAACTCAATAAACCTAATATCATCATCAAGACATCATTTAAAACCATATGCAATATCATTCACATATTTGACCTAAAATTTCCAAAGTTACAATTAACTTTAAATCCATTCCACAATTCATGCAACCTTTTCTTTTATCTTGTTAGTGTCTTTAACACTAACTTAAACTCAAGCAAACACTTAAAACATCAACCTTTACCATAAATTGAAAAAAATTAACCAAACTTTGTCAAAACTTCAAAAGATTGAACGAAAACCCATTTCTTTTCGCACATGCATTCAAACCCTCCATTTAACTATCAAAACATCTTCCTCAAGTTAGAAATCTAACATGGTTTAAAGATCAAACTGATGCCACTTGAAGCTCTTTTTTATCTTTTGCCAATCTTGCTTGAATTTTGCAATACAACTTTAACAATCCTTAAAACCCTTTGATTTTATGTTTAATCTTACCAAAACTCACTTCCTTAGCTTAGATTTTCCTCAACCTTGCTTATGGGTTCAAGAGTCAAAATTTTGCATGTGAAAATTCTTCCTAAAATGAGCTACCATCCCTTTTCTAGTGGGATTGGTCAGGCTGGGTTTGATGGCCAAACCTGGATTCTCAAGCTGCCTTAGCCAAATTATATTTTAGTCCTTACATTATTTCAAATTTACTTTTACATTTTTAAAATTTAAAATTTTATAATTTTAACCCCTAATCACCCTTCCGGTCCAGTTTCCATATATTCTACAAATATTCTAATTAATAACTTAGATTTCAATATAAAAAAAGGTAGTGGATGTTACAAAATTACGCATATAAAAAAATGTAGTCTACAAAGAAGACTTTCCCTGCAAAAGTGACCGAATAAATATTTATATATTTTTTACTTTTTTATTTTTAATATCATATATTAAATTAAATAATAATTATTGATAAAAATTTATTAATTATTAAAATTTATATAAATATTATAAATTAAAATAACTATAAATAAAATAAATGTATAAATATAGAAAGGTTAGAACGTTAAGATACGATTAGTATAGAATTAAACATGAAAATACTAATATAAATATATAATTTAATTAAAATTTTATTATATAATATTTAGTTGGAAGACACATATTTAATATATTTAATCGTAAGTAGAACTTATTAAATATCAGAGTAATACTATCTAATTATTTTTTATTTACTTTATTTTTTTATATATTTTTTTATGGAAGTCCATAACTCCCGAGTAATGGTGGATGAACCTCAAACTATGCAAGGGTTACGGTTTTGATGGTTTAAATAGGCTAGGTCAGTATTAATGACACTAACCACACATAAAGGATGTTGCATGTTAAGGATATTAAAGAAAATGATGAAATCAAATGTTTAAAGTTTATGGAAATCTTGTGAAATTCATGAATTGAAAGAATTTTAAGTTGCATGTTGATGTTATGATATTTGATGATGTTAATGGAAGTAGATGAGATGTTGAATGAACTATTAAAAGTGTAAAATTTGCATTTTTGATAGGTTTTGGGGTGAGAATAATGTAAAAGAGCTTGATTTTGACTTTGCCAAAATCCAGGTTTAACTGTTAAAGGTGACTTTCGACCTCTGAAATTGGACTTCTATGTTGACTTGTGATAGTCGAACTCTAGCCGAAAAGGATTTTAGTTTGTGTAAGAAGAATTTTTAGTTGCCAAACCTGCCGTTGAAATTCTTTTGTCCAACAATTTAAACCTCAGTTGCAATATATCATTATATACCATGATGTGTTATGTGAATTGAGATTTATAGGGATATTTTAAAGAATGTTCAAGGTCTATATTTAGTCTCTAACCTTAAATGTAAAATACAGGATCAGACTCCAAGATACAGAGACTTTAGTGACGAACTAAAAATTCGTCAAAACATCATTTACTAGGTGAGTGGATGCTACTAAAATGTTTTTATAATATAGAAAATGAAATGTTTATCACATGTATTAAAGTGATGTTTTAAATGTCATGCATGTAATGTATAATGAATGATATATGTTTGGATTATAGTACTTATGTTATGTTATATATGATGATATGTACAAATAAATGTATTACATATGTATTAGAAATTTAATTATTTCTTAAGAAATGTTATGTCTAAATCCATACATGAGATTTCCACGTGAAAGGTCATGAAACAAAATGTTATTGTAAATGCAACAAAAATATATGGAAAAAATGTAATGGAATGTAATGTAATTGTTATGGTTTTGGTCACTTTCGAGTAGTCGGATGTAGCGTCCCTCCCACCGAGACCTGCAAGTCCCGATGGGAGATGCTGTCTCTTTTTTTTTACAGTAGTATTAAAATATGAGCAAGCATATAAAATAATGATAACAAAATAAATTCGCTTAATATTAACGTTCTTATATTTACAGACCCAAAATATAAAATCGTATTATTTACATTAATTACATTACAAAATTTAAGTCCCTAGTACATGCCAAAATATTACAAAAATATTTATATACTTCACGATGCTCGCTGTCACGTCCTTGTGTGGCCTCCACAAATCACGGCCTCCATGGACTGGTACCTGCGTGTGGCAAAAACTAACACGCTGAGCATTTTCGCTTAAAGGGTATAGATAATAATAAAATAACATTCAATGTAAATAGTTTCCATTTCGATTTATTTGTCGATAATTTATGTGCGTATTTCATATATCAAGTTCTAATAGTATTTCCAATAATGTCTCAATCGTATAAATATTTATTTTCAATTCATATTTCAATATACAATTTATTTCTCAATTTTACAGTTATTTCATTTCACATTTAACCTAAGAATATTATGCAGACACGATCATCAGTCATAGAACACATTTGGGCCCAAGCCGCTCAGTCAAATACGTTTGGGCCGAAGCCACTCAGTCACATACATTTGGGCCAAAGTCACTCGGTTGATCAAACAGTCAATCGTTATAGAAAGCACATCAAGCTTAAACCACTCGGGGTACCTCACTGTACACCCACCCATCATGGTACCTCACTGTATCCCTGGTATCACATATAGCAAATCTGCAGATTAATGGCATACCATATCTATATGCTTTTTTTAAATTTCTATAAAAATTTAACCAAATTTTATTTCTATTTGATTTCAATTATTTGAAACTTTTCTTATACTTCTTATTATATAATCTATTCAATTATTTATTTCTACCATTTATAATTCTGAAAAAAAAAATTATTTATAATATATTCTTCCATTTGAATTAGAGTTATGTATATATACTAAAGATCCAATTAATTCTTAAAATTTTATTTTTATAAGTGTCTAGATAAATTTTCAGTATTATTTAACTTATCTAATTTTTTTATCATCTTAAATTTTATTCTACACATTTAAAAATTTTATGCAAATTCTTTATTCAAAATTTCCATCAAAATTTCTGCCCAGAATTTTAAAATTGGTCTTTATGATAAATTACAACTTGGTCTTAAGTTCTTTATGATTTAGTCACTTTGGTCCATGTTTTCATTTTTATCTATAAATTAAAATATTTTTAAATTTAATACCTACTCAAATTTCTATCCAATTTACTGCTCAGTATTTAGAATTGAGCTCTTAAGGCAATTTGCAATTTGGTCCTAAATTTCTATAATTTTTCATTTTAGTCCTTATTTTTTCCCGATTTTTATTTAGGCTAATTTTCACACGCTATTTATATGAATTCAACCCAGAAAGTTTCCAGACCTACTGTCCTAATTCAATTCTTATGAAAATTTTCATTTTGGTCCATGGTTCTTTAACAATGGTCCATTTTAGTCTTTTAAGTAAAATTTCAGTTTTGGTCCTTGTGTACCAAGTTTTTTTTTTTCAAGCAATTTTTGTTCGCAAGTCCACTATCCATGTCCATATTTAATTTATACATTCTGTCCAAAATAAAATTTTCATATTCAGTAAGTGCATTTTGGTCCTTCCCATCTTCACCATTGGTCACCTTGTTTTAGGATTAATATTTGGTTCTTTTTCATGAAGATTTAATCCTCCATTTTTTCATCCATTCATCCACACATATACATGGTTAATATACAATCATTTCCATCTAATTACATTTACTTTCTCTACATAAAATACAACTACCATTATAAACCAAATACAACATGCATTTCATTATTTTATGTATAAAACCTAACCTCTTGTAGAGCTAATTTTTCCTCTTTGTTTTGGGATCCTTTAGGCCTTGATTTCCTTGTCAAAATTCTATCCAAATGATGTTTGAGTAGTCATTGATTTCCCTTTGATGGAAAGACACTAAAAGTACAAAAAGAAGTTTTAGATCATGACATGCATGATCATCAAAGAAGAGGAAACTTTACTCATTTTTAGGATAGAGATTACTAACCTTTCCTTGAGTTTTTCCTTGTCCAAATGTGGTGATCTTCTCTTCTTCAAAAGCTCAAAAGAAAATGGAGGAAGAAGGAGTTTTGGTCACCTTGTAAATGAGTGGATCTCACTCACTTTGGTCTCCAATGGTGTCTACTACTTCCCTACTTGGTCTAGTCCATTTGTGGGTTTGAAGGAAGGACATGCATTGAGGTTTAATTGGGGAAAAGAAGAGAAGAAAATTCTGGGTTTTGGGAGAGAAGAGAGTTTGGTGGAGAGAAGAAAGAATGAGAGAAAATGCTGCTGGAAAATTTCTCACAAATGAGCCATTTTCTCCCAATTTCTTCACTTATATACCAACTTATTCTTCCTCGGGCTGGACTATTTTTAATTCAGGTTTTGGGCTGAATTTTAAGCCAATTTTTTTCCTGCAATGGCCAACCCCTTCATCATGGGTTTCGGCTCAATTTTTTTTATAGGTTTGGTCCAATCCAATTTCTCTTGGTTCAACCCATCTTTCTTTGGTCCAACCCAACTTCCTATATTGGTTCATTTTATGTTCAAGCCTTGATTCATTTAATTTTTTCTATTAAAATTTTTCAGAATTTATGTGAATTAATTCATAATTTAATTTAGTCCTATTTTAAATTTTATTTCATTCAAATTTTATTTATGTACAATAAAAATATACTTTTAATCATTTATATTTTCATGTCATATTTTTACACTTTATTTTATTTTATTTTTCACTATCATATTCATAATTATTTTTTTTTGTAAATTATTAAATTAAAAATTCATATATGATACAAATATTCCCCATTAAATCATTTATTCATATTTTTTTATATTTCATATAAATTTCGGGATGTTACATAGGATTTCGAACGTCAGTAACAAGTCGAAATATTATGTTGTTACAATGATTTAGTCATTATAGTTTCAAAAATCAATACTATTTAATTCTTATAATTTTAAGATAATAATTATTTAGTGTTTGCAATTTCATGATAGAATTAGTTCATACAATTGATTGAAGAGACTAAACATTTAACAATATAAAAAATTGTAGCTTCAAATTATAAAAATTGAGTTGAAAATAGTACTATTTTTGAGGTGGGAGTCTCCTTAAACAAATAAAAGAAATTTCCAAAAGAAAGAATACTTCACAATCCATAACCCATTTAATTCATATTATTTATTTAACCTCTATAATTTTATATTTATTAAATATAATTATTTATTATTATTATTAATATTATATATTATCAATAGAAAATTAATATATTTAATAAATTTTAAGAAGTACAATGTTAGAATATTGTTGAAATAAAATCATAATTAATCCACATGGCACTTGGAAAATTGAAATAGAAAAGTA
>CAOGCB010604079.1:0-11721 GCA_948266635.1 Cnidoscolus chayamansa
TGATTTTGGGCCTTATGGGCCAAAATGGATTCATGGGCCTTATGGGCCAAATCTGGTTTTTTATTTTGGGCTTTTTCTTGCCAAATTATGGATCTTGGGCCTTATGGGCCAAAAGGGATTTATGGGCCAAAAGGGATTCCTGGACCTTATGGGCCTTAATATGAATTTATGGGCCTTTTAGGCCAAACCTAGTTTCATTCCTTATGGATTCTGAACTAACTTAAATACCTCGATTATTGATTAACCAGGCACTTAGCTTAAATTTGCTTAACTATATGGAATGCATGTATTATATTCCACTCACAAGATGTATTAATGCTTGAATTGAAATAGATAGGATTTAAGAGATGTGTACCTGGTGCAGAAGTTTTCCACTGCGGAGCTTCAGCTTGCTTGATCTCAAATTAAAGCTTAATTTAAAGTGATCAAAACTCAAACAAGAATGCTATGTATGAATGCAGAAATCGGTAAAGAATCGCAAGAAGCGAGGAGGGAGAGTGATCGCCGAAAACTCAAGGAGGTGTACTGAAAACCATGCTGGAAACTGCCTTTTATAGGCAAAATTTAGGGTTAGTGCGGTTATGACCGCAGTGCGCTGCGGTCGTGGCCACAGCATGGGTCCTGCGGTCATGACCACACCTTCACCCGCGGAGGGTCGCGGTTGCGGCTGTGGCCCCCCTGCGGTTGTGACTGCGGTTATGGCCACAATAGCCTGGGGTCACGACCATGGTACTTTCGTGGTCATGACCGCAGTGTTCCCGCGGTTATGACCGCGGTGTGCTGCGGTCATAGCTGCGGTGACCTGCGGTTGTGACCGCCGTGGGCGGTGGTCGCGCTGCCGTTGAGGGGGTCTGCCGCCGCCGGCCAGCCGCCGGCGAGGGTCGCTCGGTTTTTTTTTTATTCCGGAGGCTTTTTCGGGCGTTCCGTACCTCCAAAAAAGTACCTTTGGGTTCCTTGCGACGTTCTGGACGTTTTGAGTACCATATTGGCGTATTTCTGGACTATTTTACGGTCTGTGAAAATGAGCTTTTCGAATCTCAAAATTTGAGTATTCATAATTAGGATATTCATATAGTAAATTCTAGGTGTGTTTAGGATCAAAAAACAAAGTTGGGTTGTGTTGCACCGAGATGTGCTAGCTTGAGGTGTTAGCCTGAGGTTCTAACTTAAGTTGAGTTTCGTAATTCTTTTTCATGAGTTTTGCATTAGATTTATCACTAATAATAGATTTTAATAGTGTCATTTAGATTTTTAAAATAATGTATACAAATTTGTCAAAAGCTATAAAATAAGATTAAATAATAAATATTGAAGTTTAGTAGGTCAATTTACAAAAAGGAAAAAGAAAGATGTAATTTACAATTTTAAATTTCAAAGTAGGTTAAAGTACAACTTTGGAAAGTTAAAAAGTGAAACTTGATCGAAACCATCCAAAAGGATGCACCTCTTCATCCTAGCCATCTACACGCCTTAAGAAAGAGTTAAAGTAGTGTGAACCCCTCCCCGAAGATGGCATGGCAAATGCTATGCAATGTGACAGGGATGGATGCACGTGGATGTGAGTGAGTCGCCACCTTGTTTATTTTTTTAGGATAAACTAGGAAAAAACCCTATGACTCCAATTTTAATTAATTAATCTAATTTCTAGATTAATTAGCCCAATAGATTAAAGCACAATCTACGAACCCTATGTGGATCTCGAGACCATGTCATTCTGATTAACTAACCATTTTATGAATGCTTTTGCAAGGTAAAAATGATGTAATTGGACTGATGAAATGTTTAGGTAATTCTAATGATTTTGACTTGTTATTTGGGGTTAGATCCCAAACATGCCTACGTACCCTTGTTTGAATAAGGGATCAAAGTCGACGTAGTTTGAATTGCCTTTTTAAAAGGGCTTTGATTTTTGGGTACTTAGTACCAAAATTGGGTTGTTTTGGGCACTTGGTGCCAAAATTGGTTTTTAGGCATTTGTTGTCAAAAGTGTGGTTTTTTAGGCATTTGTTGCCAAAATGTGTTTTTTTTAGGCACTTGGTGCCAAAAATGTTGTTTAGTAGGCATTTGTTGCCAAATTTGTCTTTTTTGGGCCTTTGGGCCAAATTGAGATTTTGGGCCTTTGGGGCCAAATTGGTTTTTTCGGCCTGTTGGGCCAAACTGGTTTTTTGGGCCTTTAGGGCCAAACTGGTTTTTTTGGGGCTTTGTGGCCAAATTGGTTTTTTGGGCCTTTAGGGCCAAACTGGTTTTTTTGGGCCTTTATGGCCAAATTGGTTTTTTTGGGTTTAAGCAATTTGTTTGCCAAAAGATTGATTAAATGAATTGGGCAATTTATTTGCCAAAGATTGATTGAACTGTAATTTAGGCAATTTGTTGCCAAAAGTGACTGAATTAAAGCTTTTTAGCCACAATTATTGATTAATTGGACTTTAGCCAAACTGTTCGAACTAGAGGCGATATGCCGTAGTTATTAGTTAACTAGACATTTTAGCCACTATATTCGAATTTAAGCTTAATACCTCAATTATTGATTAATTGGGCATTTGGCTTAAATTTGTTTAATTTAAAGCAAATGAGATAAATGAATGCATTTATGCATCAGTTTGATTCAGAATTGGAGTAGAAGAGAAATATATATGTGATACTGAAATTAAAATAAGTAGAGTTTCAGTTACATACCTGGTTTAAACGTCTTCCATTTCGGAGCTTCAGTTTGCCGGCCTTTCAACAATGCTAGATTTTAATTACTTAAGTGATCAAAACACAAGTAATCAATGCAAAAGATGATGCAAAAAGCATATAAAAGAATCATAAGGAGCGAGGGGGGGGAGAAAGATCGCTCGTCAACACAAGCTGAAAGTAATATTAAGAATTGCTTAAAGCAAGAGGGAGAATAGAAAGCTCGTCAGCACAAGCGGTCCCTTGAAATGGAGCTGGAGGCTGCTATTTATAGGCAAAAAATGCATTTCCAGCAGCTTGGGCCGCCGGATTCGGCGGCCTGGGGCGCCATCTTGACACCATGGGGCGCCCTTTTTGGTGCCCTGGTGCGCCGGCTTGGCACCTAAAGGCGCCCTCTTTGGAGCCCGGGGGCACCCTCTTTGGCTCCCTGGGGCGCCCTCTTTGGAGCCCTGGGGCGCCATCTTGGCACCGATATCGGCAATTTTTTTTTTCGTTTTTTGATTTTCGGGAGTTTTGTACTTTCAAAAATTATTTTGAGGACACCTTCGGGTCCCTTGCGAATTTCCGGACATTTCTAGTACCATTTTGGCATAGTTCTGGGATAGTTCTTCATTGGACTTCGGTCCAACCGGACTGTTTGCAGTCTGGAAAAAAGGCTTTTTGAGTCTTAAAATTCGAGTATTCATAGTTGGCCCCCACTACCAACCATAAAAATGATTTATGGGAGCCAGTGGTTGTCTGAATAGCGAATTTTGAGTTCGATGATTTTTTGGGGTACTTAGTACCAAAATTGGGAATTTCTGGGCCTTTAGGGCCAAACTGGTTTTTTTAGGCTTTTGCGGCCAAAATGATTTTTTTTTGTCCTTGGGGCCAAACTGATTTTTTTTTTTGCCTTTGAGGCCAAATTGATTTTTTGGGCCTTTGAGGCCAAATTGATTTTTTGGGCCTTTGAGGCCAAATTGATTTTTCTGGGCCTTTGAGGCCAAATTTTTTTTCATTTCTTTTTCTTATTCAAGAATGAATCCTTTTTTTACAGTCACAATATGCACAATTGGACCAAAAGTCTCTCCAAAGTAGAAAAGATCAATCTGGGGAGGTACGGTCTGTCTCCAATTGCTACCCTTACGGGAGTGGTCATTGACTGGGACTTTTTACGGGCTTGCATCAGACTTTGGGACTCGAAGGCCCACCTTTTTCGGTTCGGAGCCATGATGGAGGAGATGTGCCCCCACTTTAAAGAATTCTGCACAATTATAGGGTGCGACACCAATGTCCCTTTGGTCAGGCATGTGGTCAAAATTGGGTATGTTCGGTCGTTTGAAAGCCTATTTTAGTTTAGTCGGCCACAAGCTAAGACCATGATTATTGATGATTAGAAGGCAATTCGGCTGCCGTTAATTGATGAATCATTGGAGGCTCAATCAGATGACCCAGACTGGATGAGGCTGAGGATGCGTTCCTTCGTTTTCTGCTTATTGGCTGCTTTCTTATTCAGCAAGGACCCAGGCTTTGGGGATTTGCAATTATGCCCGATGATTAGGCAAATGGAAGGGATGAGCTGCATTGGTAGTATTGTTCTCGCTGAGACTATTCGAAGTCTGGATCGAGCGGCTTTAGGCCATGAGAATTTGACCTTTTCTCCTGTCATCCTTCAGGTTGGTACTCTCCTTCGTTGTTTTTTTTTCGTCTTTTTTTTTCTCTCTTTTTTTTAAAGTCACCTCCCCCTAGAAAAGATTAGGAGGAACGCACTGCTGAGTGAGTTGGAGGAATGGACTGACATGGGCGAGGAAACGGGTAAGGTGATTGTTTTAACTCCCAGAGAGATAAGTGAGACTTTGGGACCTAAAGAGGACACGGACGATGTTACTTCATGTAGACACAGAGAGACTTAGTTTAGACTAGACTCTAGGGGGGATACGGACGATGTTGCTTTATGCAGACATAGAGACTTAGTTTAGACTAAACTCTAGGGATTTTTTTCTTAGACTTTTGTTTTTGCATTTGATGGAATTTCGACTCTTTTGGATTATTAGATTGATTTTTTTCGAAGAACAGACACATGAATGATAATTTTGATTGATTTATCTTTCCAAGCACCTCTTACTTTATTTTTTTTTCTTTTTACTCTAATTTTTTCCTAAGCCGCCCTTTAAGATTTTCAACTTAGCGAGCTTTTTGCCCTAACTTTTGCCTAGACCGCCCTTTCGGTTTTTCAGCCTAGCGAGCTACCCATTTTTGCCTAAGCCGCCCTTTTCGGGTTTTCAGCTTAGCAGGTTTTTTTATTATTTATTTTTTTATGTTTCTTTTCTTTATTGGCAAAGAAGAATGAATCATGAAATGATTTTTATTAATGCTTAGACCGCGCCCAAGGACGGCTGCCTACATATCTCCGATATATAATTTCTTTTTTTCGAAGAGAATCAGGTCTGATGTAGTTCCTACATTCATACAAATTATACAAAATATTTTTTTAACTGATCTAAATTACATGGATTAGTGAACTCCAAGCCATCTAAATCAATCAAAATGATGGCTCCGCCGGATAGTATCTTCTTCAAGATGTAGGGTCCAGCCCAATGAGGACGGAACTTCCCACGAGGATCTATGATTGGCTGTCTGATCTCTTTCAGGACTAAGCAACCTTCTTCTAATTTCCGGTCTTTGACCCTTTTGTTGAAGTGTCTAGCCATTCTTCTCTGGTACACTTGAGTCTGATGGATTGCTTGTAATCTCTTTTCATCCATACCCAAGAGTTGTAGATGATAATTCCTAGCCCAATCTGCTTCGCTGATTTGACTTTCCTGAATGATTCTTGCTGACCGAACTTTCAGCTCAATAGGCAGTACCGCTTCCATACCATGCACTAGAGAAAATAGAGTTGACCCGGTAGGTGTTCTGATTGAAGTCTTGTATTCCCACAGGGCGTTCGGTAATTGTTCATGCCAAGCTTTGTGCTTTTGAACTGTCTTTTGCAAAATGACTGTTATAGGCTTGTTTGCGGCCTCCACAGCCCCGTTTGTTTGCGGCCGATAGGGTGAGGACCTGTGATGCTGAATCTTCTTTTCCTTCAGCAAATCAGAAAATTCCTTCTGAAAATGAGACCCGTTATCAGTGATGATCTCAAATGGCGTTCCATACCGACAAAGGATGTGGGTATGGACGAACTGTGCTGCCTTCTTGGCATTCAAAACCGAATAAGAGGCTGCCTCAATCCACTTAGTGAAATAATCTACAGCGACTAGAATGAATTGGTGGCCATTAGAAGCCCTTGGGTGGATTTTTCCGATCATGTCTATCCACCGTGTTGCGAAAGGCCAAGGTGAATCTATGGGATTTAAATTGACTGGAGGTTGCTTTTGCAGCTTAGCAAAAATCTGACATTCGTGGCACTTCTGCGCGTGCCTCACGCAATCTGCATTCATGGTTGACCAGTAATAACCCAGGTTTACTAATGTTCACTTATTCTTATTCTTTAATGACCTATTTATCTTCATATTTTAAAGCTCATCCAAGACATGCATTATGCCCTACATCCCATGCAACTGTGAGTTTCTAGCCAAATACCCTTCTTATTACTCATTCATCTTTATTCCTCACACAATTAACTTTCCCTTACTCATTTATTCCTATTTACACAGAAACTATATTTTAACTAAATTATAGTCTAACAACTACTTATTCTATTATCAAGCGTGCTATCATCATTAAGTAGTTTCCACCCATTCTGTGAATATGTATGTTCACTTCTCAATCCAAATTATCATTCATAATATTCAACCTAGGTAATCCCTTTTTAATCAAATTGTTTATCTTCCATTTCCTTAAGTGTATAACAACTAACCTAGATAATCATATTTATCATAAAACACTGAACACAATTCACCACATATATAACTCATCTTGAATTATCATGGATATTTGACGCCGATCTTAATTATGATTCCTATTAGTCACTTTACATACAAATTACAAAGTATATTACCTAACATAATCTATTATATATATAAATCACCTAACCTGGAAATAGCTTTTCCTTTTTTTCTCCCCTCTTCTTTCTTTTTCTTCCTTCCTTCTCTGTTACGGTTGACTCCCTAGACTAGCCCACTTTTGCCATAGCTTTCTCCTCTCTAGTCTCCAAGTGATATAGCAGCACTTCTTCTATATCTCTTCCTTCCTTAATTAATGAAATCTTCTTTTCTCCCTATCTCACATACATGAGAAACTCTCTACAGCTTTTCCTCTTTCTCCCTAATCCAAACATAACCAACTATGATTTTAGGCTTATATACTTCTTTCCCTCATACCACTTAACCCTACTTAGGACATGTGTTAGGACAGGTGTTGCCACTAATCTATCTTATTTGATAGGTGGATTAACTAATCTCTCTTCTTTAACAAGTGGATTATTATTATGAGTTAGCACCACATAAATTAGGGTTTACTCTCAATATTTACTTGAATCTCATTTTCATTAATTCACTCATTTCCAACCAAAATATCATGAACCATTCCCCAGCTTTCCCATCTTTTCTCTCCTTCATTCTCATCCCAATCCAAGGCATTTCTCTCGCCTTTCTTCCAAAACCAAACCTTCATTCTTCCTTGATCATGTCTCACATCTCTCCATCATGTTTCATAGACCATTCTTTATCTCATCCCTCAAGAATCGAAACCCTACTTAGGACATGTGTTAGAATGAATGTTGCCACTAATCTATTTTATTTGACAAGTGGATTAACTAATCTCTCTTCTTCGACAAGTGGATTATTATTATGAGTTGGCACCACATAAATTAGGGTTCTCTCAATATTTACTTGAATCTCATCTTTATTAATTCACTCATTTCCAACCAAAATATCATGAACCATTCCCCATCTTTCCCATTTTTCTCTCTCCTTCATTCTCATCCCAATCCAAGGCATTTCTCTCGCCTTTCTTCCAAAACCAAACCTTCATTCTTCCTTGATCATTTCTAACATCTCTCCATCATGTTTAATGGATCATTCTTTATCTCATCCCTCAGGAACCAAACCTTCACCATTTCATCCCTCATCTCTCCCCATTTTGGCTGTGATTCACCTATGACCATCTTGCATCTGAGTGATCATTTCTTTATCTCTCCCCATCATGGCCAAAGCATCATTATCTCCCCCTTTCTATCTCACCCATGTTCAAGCCATGTCACACATTTAGTCATCTCCTATCTCTTATCCCATTTGTTGACCCAAGCATCTCTCTTTCTTCTTCTCTTCTCTCCCAAAACCACACCATGATATATCTCTCTCACTCTCATCTTTCACTCTTATCCAAGATCAAGACATTAGAACATGTCATATGACCATGACACACATCTCCTCATCTCATCCTTGTTATGACCGAACCTTGTTTCTCTTCTTCTCATATCTCTCCACGATCAAACCAAGCCTTATCTTCATCATGTCGAGCCTTTCATCTTTCTACTCGAACATTTAACCTATCAAACTAAGCCATTCCACTCTTCTCTCTTCTCATCAAAACCAAGTCATCTTTCATTGTCTTATCATCATGGCATATCTTTCCATCTCATCTTCATCATAACCAAATCTTCCATAACCTAATTATCCAATCTATCTCATCCTCCAAGTCTTGACTGAGATATCCATTCTATCTCTTGTCTATCTCATCATCCTAGGAACTAAACCTCATAAACTCCCTTATTTCTCTTCCTTGACCGAGATACATGATTCAGGACCGAGATTCACCTTGATCCCAGACCCTTGGCTGAGCCTTTCTACATCAAAATCGAGACATACATTTTCTTCCTCATCACTTGGGTAAGATAAACCCCTCCCTAGCTGAGATATACCTCTAAACAATACCTTTTGGCCAAGCCATCTCACTTCAAACCATGACATATACATTTCTCCATCCTTTGGTCGAGATACCTCACTCAATGTGGTCTAGAATCATGTTACATATTTCTCTACTTAGCTCCACTATCTCCAATACACATAACTCACTCCAACGCATGACTAATCCTCATCATCATTCCTTTAGCTTATCTCTTCCTTAACTAAGAATATTCTAAGGTTTATCCTTTCTCATGGATTATTAACTAATATTGGTCATTACTCTATCATAACCTAGATCCATACATACATATTTATTAATATATATCTATTCAAACATTCTTTATATTTACATGTAATTAGCCTATTCTACTATTCTACAGTTTGGGATGTTACAAGACTCTCCAACCTCTTAAAGGTTCCCTTTAGGTAAGTGATCCTCCTCTCACTATGTCTTTGGATAAGTTGTTAAATTTTACTTGTCCATCTTGCAATCTTTGTTTCCTGTGTTCTTTCCTTTATTTTACAAACATTTTGGGTCAAGCAATCATGCTTAAACAAATGATGGTTTCCATTTAAAAGGTGTTTCATTTGACATTCCAAATGAGTATTAACAAAATATTTAAAAAAATTAAAAGCAATAACACAAGTTGTCAAAATCCACATACAATCGGGTTGTTCATTATTAAGCGAGGTATGTTCTAATACACGGAGACATTAAAAGATTCCCTAATCGGGTTAAATTATTCTTGTTAAAATAGGATTGACATCCTAACATAGACTCGAAGTGTTGGCGCGATTATATGAGCATGGTTTTCAAATCTACTACCCTTCAAGGATGAGGTGGGGTGCCTAACACCTTCCACATGCATACAAAGGCCCCTGGCTCAAAATCTCATGAAAACATTTTTGTGCCTTATCCAATACAAAATGAGTTTCTTTGATTTCCCTTAAAATCGGGGTGGTGACTCTTGTCTTCGGCTTCGACGCGGATGGTGCCTCAGTGGCCATGAGTACCCTTGCGAAATTTGGCGACTCCACTTAGGATGGAAAATAAATGGCATGTGTTTTATTTACCCAAACTAAAACATGTTGGTTTAGATGTCCTAAGGTGGAATTGAAATCATGCCAAGGTCTATTATTCGATTTTGCTTATTACTTGACCCTTTTTCTTCCACATGCATTCATGATAATGTACTTATTTGTTTGTATATTTATCTTTCCCATTTATGTTACATAGTTTGGTTGATGCTACATAAGTTTAAGTTTACTTTATCACCACATACACCTAAAAACCTCTAAGCCCGAGCTGTTGTCCTGTAAGATGTAGGAGAAAGATCGTGTGACGGTGCCTGAGGAACATTTTCTTAGTACTATCCACCAAGGATTTCGCTTGGATTAGAACTCATCTTGTCATATGTTGTGGTGCTCGAGGAACATTTTCCTAATAGTGTTATGGTGGTAAGGTGAGGATCTACTACTAGAAGTGGAGATAGTTTGGGGACCTTTAGAACTCCATAATAGATCCTCACCCCTGTCATGCACTAAGTAGAGGGTCAGCCAAACTGAAGTTGCCTAACTCAAAGATTGATTGGAAATTTATAGCGATTGAACTGAGGAATTCAAATGAGCATCACCAAGCAGTGACTGCTTGGAAGAGACAAGTGGTTTGATTTGAGCGAAAAGCATAAACAAAAGGAAACAAACAACAAATTCTCATTTATATATAAAAGCCCTAATGTTACAATAATAAAACTTTGTTTTAAAAAATCTCACCCTTCCTCTCTCTACTTTTGAGGGTTAATTCTAATCATGGCATCATTAGAAGTACGATCAAGAGACAACACACTAGTTGATAGCTGGAAACAGGAATGGGATCACCTCATCATTGAATTTGAGTCTTGATAGATAATAGAAGGAGATACAATCTACAATTATTGCATACTACCTCGACTAAAGCACATCCGAGTCAAGTGTGGGAGAACTTACTTATAAGGGTTAACTAGCTATTGGGACATGCTTCCTCGAGATTGGCATACTAGTTTTGACAGTAGGTATAGGAAAATGGCACAGTTGCTCAAGGTCAAAGTGCAAGACTTAGTGTTGCAAGCCCTTGTCCCTCTATGGATTCTCGAGTATATGATAGTCGAAAAGTACCAGACCTCGCTCTACGCACAATACACACACCCATACCATGTATATCTACATTTAAGCAATAGAGACGTTCATGGAAGGCTTGCTAGTCTAATTTAGGTCTTTTTAAGGAAATTCTATATGAGGAAATTCGGACGAAGAACTCAAAGTCTTGGAGTTGGGCGTACCTAAGACAGGTCTTCCTTAAGCATTGTGAGTTTTGAAATTTTGAGGCTACGTCTAGGGATTTCGCACTCAGCATGTATAGCTTGGTGATGTTGCCCATTACAGCCAACACAATTAGCCAAGAAGTAATAGAGTTCTTCGATGACATGGAAAATTCGAGAATCAACCTAGTGCCAATGCTTCTTGTGAATACTCGAATTTTGAGATTCAGAAAGCCCATTTTCACGGACTGTAAAACAGCCCAGCTCGCTCGACACCCGACATAAAGTCATCAACTGCCTTCGGCCGTCGGCGATTCAGACCGTTCTCGCCAGAACGTCGTGAGGGACCGAAAGGTATCTTCGGAATAATTTTCGGAGGTACGGAACTCATAAAAAAGCCTTGGAACGAAAATCGAGCAAAAAAAGTCAAACAGTACGACCAGACCGGAGGTCTTTCGAAAAAGGTTCCGGAAATATACCAAAGTGGTACTAGAAATGACCGGAAAATTTCAAGGAACCCAAAGGTATCCTCGGAATAATTTTTGGAAGTATAAAACTCCCGAAAAATACAAAAAGGCGGAAAAAATACCCCACCGCGGCAGTTGGGCCGCCAAAACGGCGGCCCAGGGCGCCATACAAAGTGGCGCCCTTGGGCGCCGCATGCCGCCCCAAGGCGCCAAAGCCTGGCGCCCCAGGGCGCCCAAAACCCTGGCGCCCCTGGGCGCCACCCAGCGCCCCAGGGCGCCAGACGGGCGGCCCAGGCCAAGCCACCTCCTAGCGGCCCAGGCCGCCGAAAACTTGATTTTTGCCTATAAAAAGCAGCCTCCAGCTCCATTCTCGGGGCCCCCGCTTGAGTTGTCAGCGATCACTCTCCCTCCTTGCTTTAAGCAATTCTTTATCGCTTTCCCTAGTGCATA
>CAOGCB010604504.1:0-16369 GCA_948266635.1 Cnidoscolus chayamansa
CTATCGTTGGAGAAATCATTACAAGCCTCACATACTACATGAGAATTGATAGTATATCTAGCCGGAGGTGATGTAGATTTTAGGAACTAAAAGGAAAAAATGGTGCATTTTGACTATCAAGCCTTTCCTGACCTTTGAGAAGCTGCTAGCATCGCTGTATATGATCCCCCAATGCAGTTCTTGACTTCTCGTTCAAACATTGGCCAGTTAATAAGAAACACTTTCTGCACAATATCAATACTAAACTGGCAAAGAAACTAAACTGGCAAAGAATTTACCATTATATTTTTTCCCATTAAGCAAAAGCAAATTGTGAACAAGCATTAGCTCCTTTCTTTTTTCATGAATAAGAATGCTGCATTAGCAGAGCATATATTTGATGCTTCTACAATTTTCAAGAATCCTAACATGCTGAGTTTTTTGTTGTTTTCTTCAACTTTTTTTTTTTCAAATCGAAAAGGCTATACTATTTTAATATCATGTGTGCTTATTTGTTTCTTGATTTATTTAATCTGTTCTGACATTGTCTTTACACATATGTCGTTTATTCCATTAACAGATTGTACGATTCTAATTTACATTAAAAAAAATTTGTATTCTTATTGGATGTTCTACTATGAAATGGAGGAAACCCAAATTCTATTACAAAGAGAGCATCGTAGCTGGTGAGCTGTCCATTATTAGATGTTTCAGGCAATAGCATATTGCCAATCCATCATCATAATATTTCCTCTGGTTTCTTGTTGCCATGCTGTTTGAACATTAGAATATGCTAATTGCTAAGCCGGACTCTATTGAATGATTTTTTTAACAATATCAATAATCCATGCATATATATATATATATATATATATATATATATGTAAATGTATGTATGTATATGTAAATGTCAAATGATGTAACATTAGCTGCGTAGAGGACTCAAAAGGCATCTAAATTTCTTACGGCCCAACAGTCATTTGAGTGCATATATTTTGTAAATGTTTTCATTTAAGCCGGCAAAAATAGACATATTGAGTTAGTATTTCTTTATGATAAAAATTCAGGTTAATCTCAAAAAAGGATCGTATGCTTTTTAGGTGGAAGAATTATATTCCAAGAGAAGATGAACATGTATAAGGCTTTTGATATAGAGATTTCTGAATATATCATCTGTATCAGTTAAAAAAGAACAGGGCATAATTAGAAAGGCACGAAGCATAGAAGCATGTGAGCAAAAATGTAAATTTTAGCTTCTATGTGTATTGCATAAGCAAGAGCTAATAGGAATGGCTCTAAGTTAACACCTGAAGTTAATGTTGAGACCCCAAGTAGAAGAGGAACTACAGGTCTGTTTTAGTACTATAACAGATCACAAGCAATCTTCATAATAAGGATGCTTCATACCCAGCTATTTGTTGAAGTTAACCCCGAGTAACCTGTTTTTGGTCCTTCCATAAATTTGCTTTGGATTAATATATTACTCAGTGGGAATATGCGTTGGATGGATTATGAGTATGATTGGATGAACTTACCTTCCAAGTTAGATATAGGTACTCATAAGGTAAAAAAGGGATATTGCAGAAATGACGTTTATATTATAAGGTTTTACAATTTTTTGCATTTGAATAATAAAGTTACCATCTATGCTGGAGTTCTTAGAAGAATATGGAATTTTTTGGAGAGAGATAGTAGGAATTTTTTGATTGCTCTATGCCATTATATCTCCCCTATGTTGCTTATTAGGCAGACAACCATATGCGCCAATATTTTTCTGTCAACTTTCATAAGCAGAAAATACATTAAATCCCTTTCATATATTAAATGCCTTAGCCTAGGAAATAGCGAATAACAAGGAAAGGTGTCTTTATATTCCAGCTTTTTTTGGTGGTAGGGTCTTTCAGGCCTTAATTGATAGATCTTTAGGAATAAGGAGGAAGATAGAGAGCAATAGACTTGAGAAATGTCTCCTAGTTTGTTGTCAAGTGAGTTCTCCGAAAATGAAACAGTCAGTAGTCTTGATCTCAATCTTTCAGCTATGGCTTACTATCCTTACCCTTATTTGCCCACACTGGAGAACAATGCATCTATCTGTATCCTTCCTTTCTCAGAAGAAATTAGAGAACATAAGAGGATCAAGAGAACACTAAGTTTTGCAGACTCCGTTGGAAGCAATAGTGGCTTTTATTGTGTTGGAAGTGGCAATAGTGATAGAAGCAGAAGCTGCAGTAATAGCCTGAATAGCTTGTCGAGACTTCGTTTCAGAGATCACATACGAACTTATACGCAAAGATATCTTGCAGCTGAGGCTATTGAAGAGGCAACAGAAGCTATGACCAATGCTGAGGAAGGTGGAAATGAAGAAGATGGCAATACTGATGGCATGAGGCTTGTCCAACTTTTAATAGCTTGTGCTGAAGCCGTGGCTTGCCGGGACAAGTCACATGCCTCCACCTTATTGTCTGAGCTTCGAAGAAATGCTTTGGTTTTTGGCTCTTCTTTCCAGCGTGTGGCATCATGCTTTGTCCAAGGCCTTGCTGATAGATTGTCCCTAGTTCAACCACTGGGGACAGTTGGTTTCACTGCTCCAATGATGAACATAATGGACATTAGCTCTGATCAGAAGGAAGAAGCCTTGTGTCTTGTTTATGAAATTTGCCCACATATTCAGTTCGGTCACTTTGTGGCGAACTCATCCATATTGGAAGCCTTTGAGGGAGAGAGTTTTGTCCATGTGGTGGACTTGGGAATGACCCTTGGTTTGCCACATGGTCATCAATGGCGCCAGCTGATCCAAAGCTTAGCCAGTCGTGCAGGCAAGCCACCTTGCCGTCTTCGAATTACTGGTGTAGGACTTTGTGTTGGTAGGTACCAAACCATCGGTGATGAACTGGTGGAATATGCAAAAAAGCTGGGAATTAACTTGGAGTTCTCAGTGGTGGAAAGCAACCTGGAAAATCTGCATCGTGATGACATCAAAGTATTTGATGGTGAAGTACTTGTAGTGAACAGCATACTTCAGCTGCATTGTGTGGTTAAAGAAAGCAGAGGAGCGTTGAATTCTGTTTTACAGATCATTCATGCTCTCTCACCAAAAGTTCTTGTCCTTGTAGAGCAAGATTCAAGCCACAATGGACCCTTCTTTCTGGGAAGATTTATGGAAGCACTGCATTACTATTCAGCAATTTTCGACTCCCTGGATGTTATGCTGCCCAGGTACGATACCAGGCGTGCCAAGATGGAACAATTTTACTTTGCTGAGGAGATAAAGAACATTGTGAGCTGTGAGGGGCCAGCAAGGGTGGAGAGGCATGAGAAGGTGGACCAGTGGCGCAGGAGAATGAGCCGTGCAGGATTCCAGGCTGCACCAATTAAGATGATTGCTCCGGCCAAACAATGGCTGGAGAAGAATAAGGTTTGTGATGGCTATACTGTTGCGGAAGAGAAGGGCTGCTTGGTCCTTGGTTGGAAATCAAAGCCTATCATTGCAGTTTCATGCTGGAAATGCTAAATATTATTTAGCTGCCAGAATTTGTGTTCAAAATGCAGTTTAATAAGTTGGCCTAGATGGCTAAGTAACTCAATAATTTGAATTGTCTCTCCTAGTAGAGATATGATGTACAAATGCTTAAGTTTCATGGTAGTGCAAGCACAGACTTTGCACTGGAAATTTCTGCCTTTTCAGAGTGTGGATTTTGGCTGTTCAGGTGACTGAACAGATGAAATAAAAGGAATTTGGTTGTTTTGGTGTGCATATAGGCTGGCTTCAGATTTTACATACACAATCAACATTTGTTGATTCCTTATTGACTGTAATTTGGCACTAATTTTTTTTATGGTGCTTGGTGATTAATCTCATTTCACAATGAATCACAGATTCAACTCATTTCACCATCTTTATCAATCAATTATCAAAGTTCTAGACCTAACATCAGTAAATCATACAATTCGAATTTACAGATTATGGACAACAAATAAGTAATTCAACAGATGAGCAACGAGATCATTGGATAATATGCTTGATTAGCAGACTCACTAAAAGATAAGCAGTTGGAGTGATGCGCTGGAGAGTGCAGGCAGTGAGCGAGGCAACGCAATCGAGGGAGGGAGGCCATGAAGGTAACGTGCACATTGCGGATTAGAGAACCCGTTTCTTGAAGGCAAAACTCGCAAATCGCAAGCTCAGTGAGATGTTGAGAATGGAGAGAGAGCTCTGCTCAAGGAGGGTATGAAGTAGGATCGCCTATAAAGAGGTGATGAGAGCTGAAAATCTTGCGGTTTCCTTGTACCAAAAGGTGATATACCTCAACGGGCTCCACACCCTGGCCCGACAGAATTGTGAAGGGGTAAATCATGGTGACCCAACGATAGTCAAGGAGGCCTTTAACTCGGTGCCCACAAGGAGTCCATACACATAGAAACTCCCACACTGTGACTACTGAGACTCGAATCTTGAACCTTGTACCAATTCTGCCACTTAAGCCGTGCGGGCAAAGAGGGAGTGCTTGCTTGATTCTGTGAAAGGAAAATGTAGAGACCGTCGAGAGAAGTAGAGAGAGATGCACCGCAAGAAGGGAGAATGCATGCAAATTGAAAACGACATTCCACGATCCATCAAACGACAACTGAATCAGTTGTGTATAAATAAATAAAAATTTTGTTATTTATTATTAAACTATAATAACAAATATTTATATAATTTAACATTTAAATTTCTTTCTTCTTGATTATTTATTTCAGTTTCTTTCATCAGAATAATTAATTAATTTTTTTAAAATGGTTGCGTTTAATGTGTACATTTGGACTTTTGTCGGTATTAGTTTGGCAAAGCGCCTCGGAAAACCCAAATTTTGTGCCGTGGAGGAGGGATAGAGATTGAGAAAGGGTAATGGAAGCAGCCGGCTTGCTTGCAGGAAGTGGACCCTGCGGTTCTGCCTCATCCACTCTTTGCTCATCGACGGAGATATTTTGCAGAAGCAGCGCCGGTAGCTTATCCTACGTACCCTGCAAGAATCTTAGCCTGTGCATCACCCGCCTTGCTGCATTCCATTCACCATCCCATCTTTTCTCATATTCCCCTTCGCGTTCTTCTCATGCTAAACCCCTCAACGCCACCAAAACCCACATCTTCCTTCCTCATTTGGTCGCTTCCTTGGTATACTCTCTCTCTCTCTTTCTCTCCAGAATTTCTATGTGCTCTACACCATGGACTGATAATTTTGAGGTTAGAAACTAAGTTATGAGTTGCATTTTTATTTTTATTTTTGCTTTAATTCGATATAATTGTATTTGGCTGTCTTCGCTTCGTCTTCCTGTTCTAGGGAAGAAAAGAGTTGTTTTGATTTTTTATTGATGGCATTGATTTGTTGCAACCCAGTTCAATTTTTTTGACATTTTCTCATCATTTTGTATTTGGTGACAACCCATTTACTTTTTACATTGTTTTTCTTAATTTTGTCCTACAAGAAGTTGAAGAGACTTATATTATGGTCAAGCCTGATGGCATCCATCGGGACCTCGTAAGCTATTATTATTTTCCACGAATTGTAATTACTAGAAAGTTTATGCTTTGGTCGCTGAGAAAGTTGAAGAATGCTTAAGGAATTTGGGGTTTAAATTTCAGAAATTGCTGGTTCAAAATTTATTATTTTCATTGTTTGGGAATAAGAAACAAAAATTATATATCAGATTGAGTCAGATGTCTACTTAAAAGTGTCAAGCAGAATATTCCTGAGCAATGAAACTTTGTCTCGTTGAAATGAAGTTGAATTCTCTTCCTATATTTATCCTTGTGCGATTGAGTTGTTGTGGGTTGGAGAAATAATATCAAGATTTGAGAAGAAAGGATTTAAATTGACAGGTTTGAAGAAAGGATTTAAATTGACAGGCTTGAAGCTCTTCCAATGCCCTATAGAATTGGCAGAGGTTTGCTGTTTAGCAACATTTGTATTAATTCCATAATTTATGTTATGTCAGTATCTGTTTGTATCTTGCACGTATCCAAATGTCTTTGTTTCTTGCTATAATATATAGTTGGGAGAAAGCTAAAGGTCTTTCTGTTTCTAATGAAGTGATTATTATGAATTATTCTATTTGATTTCTAATAAATCCACTTTCATTGTAAACTCTTATATTTGCTTACTATTTTATGTCCCATCATTCTAATAACTTCCCATACTTACAGGAACACTATAAGGATCTCAAGGCTAGACCTTTCTTCCCTAAACTGATCAATTACATAACTTCAGGTCCTGTTGTGTGTATGGTATGCACCATCTTCCTCATGAGTATATCTGCACTAAAGTTTATGAATCCTGCATTTAGGTTTCGAGTTCTTTCTAGAATACTGATTATGATGTTATTTTAAGCAGGCTTGGGAAGATGTTGTGTTGTAGCATCAGCTCGTAAGTTAATAGGGTCTACACTCTACAGATCCTCTTCAAGCTGAACCAGGCACAATAAGAGGGGATCTTGCCGTTCAAACAGGAAGGTTAGTCCCTACAACCTCTGTACTGATTTATGTCTGATTGGTAATTGTTATAGTGGGTTGCAGTTGCACTTTCTGCTCCTGTTTAGCGATTGAGTTCTTTCTTATGAAGTTATGGTGCAAATTTCTGCAGGAATGTGGTCCATGGCAGTGACAGCCCTGAGAATGGAAAACGGGAAATAGGTAACTTTTATGCTCTAAATTTACTTATGTATAGCACAAATAGTTGTCTGGGTTTTGGTTTGAGAGTCCAGTAATCTGGTCTTGAGTGCTTGATCTAAATGCAGTCATCTTAAGGTAATGAGGAATAGGTCCATATTTGAAATACTTTCAACTGGAACTGGCTCTAATACCTGATAGTCAAGTCATGAAGCAATTAAAAGAAGTTAAGGGGAAAAGGTTTTGGGTGCAGGGTCAAGGGGAAGAAATAAGATTTATGGATTGAATTCATAAATTCATTCTAACTTTTTTTGAACTCAGTTGTAAACACAAAAAATAGACTAGCGTATTTCCATGGTGCATTCTGCATCCTATGGCTCTATCTTATATTTGTTTACTTGTCTGTTTTGCAAATTATAGTGGTACTACACGTTGTAGTCAGATTAGTATTATTCACCATCACAGTAAACAGTTGAACATTGGTACATTGGAACAGTGATGGGAAACAAAATGAAGTTGATGTTGCTTTAATATTTTCTGATTATGATGCTTGAAGTGATAGATAAAGCTCTAATTAAAAATCTTTGTCATTCTTGATCTTTAACCCAACATTTCTAATAATTCGTTTCATTTGCTTTACCCACAGCACTTTGGTTTAAGGAAGGTGAATTATCAGTGGACACCAGCTCAAGCACCTTGGTTAAGGGAGTGATTTTCACGTAGCCCTACACTTGGAGAGGCATGCCGTTTCTGAAGAGTTTTCCTCCGAGCTTCTTATTTTAGATTCTGACATTATTGATTTTCTCAATTGGAATAATCCTGCCTCTTTGCATGAAGGTTTGATGTCACTATTTCATGGAAAAATGTCATCTTTTGTTCTGATGATGCCTTTAACAATGGAACTGACATTGGATTGTGTTTATAAAACATAGCTACTAACATCCAATTTTCTGAAATTCTGAGGAATTAACCATGGCAATTCCTTAGATAATGAAGAAAAGGTACAAGCTCAGTGAGTCGGCATTTCAATACCTTATCATGAGGCTTAATTTGGTATTAAACATTACGTGAGTTCTGCCACCTAAAGGACGTCTAGATATGTTACGCAATTTCTTTAAAAGCATTTGAATGGCAAGCCATGTTCTTTGCTCCTGTCAAACCTTGAATGTAGTAGCTAGCTAGTGAAAAAGAAACAAATTCTATTGCTATGCCACCGCTAGACATCAGATAATTTCCTAAGGTTTTCCAGCCGGATTCAAGATTTCTATACTGTTACAAATAAATCGAAATGTCTTTATGCTCAAGACTTACAGTATATAGAGAATTAAAAGAATTGGGAAAACAAATCTCACATGTTATAGCCAGAAGAAAAACTAGGGCATTCGTTCTCAGACTGCTCATTTGTGCTGCCAGATGACTGGATGTAGCTGGAGCTTGGGGAACTACTTGCAGAACACTGGCTAGCTACCGTCACCGTCTCTCCATCTGACGATCTTAATGCATTTCGTGACATGTTATATTTCGAAAACAAGAAAAGAAGTGACATATTCTTGCCCTCTATCTGTTTCAGATCAACTGTTGATTGGGAAGCACTAGGACTCGATAGATTACTTGCAGAAGTGCTCAATCTATCGATAGCTATTTCCTCTTTACCAGGTGATGGAACAAGATGTTGGTGACTTTCAGAGACGTTTGTAGAGGTACAAAGTACGGGATAAGGATTCACCAACTCCATAGAACTTCTGGAAACAGCTAAAGTTCTGCAATCACTTTCCATCTCCATTGCCTCCTTAGAGGGTGAACTTAAATCACGCTGAGAACCTACTTTAAGCTTTATCAATGTAGCTTCTGCAATAAATATAGAAGAAACTCAGTAAACATCATCATTGATGAATTTGAGATACCCGAAACAAACGGGCCATCAACGGAAGCAATAGAGTCCTAAAATTCATCCTGGCAAGCTCTTACGATTATGACAGAATTGAAGGTTCAAATCCAACCAGTTGTATGACATCCAGGGAAGGTCATGGATCACGATAAACCTGACCAAAGATCCTTGTAACGCAAAAAAGGAGCAACTTTCAAATTGACATAAGAAGTTTGGAAGTTAATAAGCAATTCTAACAATCCATTGCACCATCTAATGAGTGCAGAGGACACTTCAGAGAAATGAGACGTGATCTTAAAGAAAAATTCAAAAAAAAAAAGAAAGAAAGAAAGAGCATCTGTTTAATCGGCATATAGTTCCAGTAATTGATAAAGACAAGTTCCAGATGGCAAATCATTAGCGAACAGGCCGTTTAAAAATATTTCCGAACTTGCTACTACCTACTAATTATAAACAAACAGGTAGCATCTAATTGGGAAAAAGGAAATCGATCAGGACCTCGCTGAAATTCCGAGCTAATAGATACCAAATACTGAGAAAAATAGTTGAGATTTTCAATTAAAATCAAAACATGCCATAAAGAGCGTAATTACCCAACAATTATAGAGAGGGAGAGAGAGAGAGAGAGTACCGTAGATGGAGAGAGGATCGTCTTTGAAGATCTTGGAAGGTGGCCTCTCCAAGCTGTCCACCGAAGAAGAAGATGGTCTGAGCCTCCCGAACATAGTCTCTTTTTCTCCAACATTCAGCAGAAGAGAGTAGAGTAGATATGGTATTTAGATTTAGGGCGGAGAAGAAAGGGATCGTAGTCCCTTTTGACTTTTGGCGCCACAATTGAGAGGATGCGGCGGGAACTCAAATCTAAAATTTAAACTGGGCTGGGCCTCAGCCTATCCGGTCCATGGCGTTTCAGATCCAAATGGATTCTTTTTCTCTTATAAGTGACATGATGCTGGGTTTCAATTGGTCAATTAATATCAAATTTAAAAATAAATCCATTATTAAACCAATATTCAATTTATTTTTGTTGAATATATCATTACACACTTATACTATTTATATTTTATTTAATAAATTATATATATATTAAAATCATGATTTATACTGAAAAAATCATTGTAATCATACACAATTTGTTCGGGTGATTTCACAGGGAAAGTTGATTTTTTTTCAACTAAAGTAGCAATCTGTTGGTATGTCCCTTTAAAACAACAATTGTTATATATATATATATTTGTTAGAGTTCACATATCTTTATATCCAAAGCAAAAGCTGGGCCATGGTTGCAAGGATTGAACGATGAAGAACTTCAACATTTTGCACTTCCTCCCATGATCCTAAAATTGAAGGAAAAAACCCACAAAATTTCAGTTGATTCAATTGAATGATTGGCCTTACATATTCCTCCTTTTGTGCTCATAAATGCTAATAGTTTTCACATTGATGCCTCTATCACTCGTCCATTATCCCCTCCGAAGGAACCTTCTGAATAAACGGTGCTTACGAACTCTAGTCTTGACATCTTTATCTGAATTATTGCAATGAAAAAGTTAAAACGTAAAAGGCATAAGAAAAGGAAATGGCCCTACTAGTAGGATTGAAGTAACATATGTGTAATAGGTTTTTCAGATGCTCAATTGATTCATCCATGTTAATAAAAAGCTTATATTGCATGAGAGAATGAAATGAATCCTTTTCCTTTAAAAGAAATCACAGATAGAATGAATTCTATATGATTATCAAATGCTCCCATTTTAGAGCAGTAATGTTTTCACCTGTCAATCTGCCAGCAAGATATAATGCTTCCTCTGCAATGGGTCTCCATTGTTCTGCGCACGAGTAATTGATTCCAAGACCAACACTAAGACCTCTTAAAAGATGCACCGTACGAAGAACAGAAAACAGTTCTTCTGGGAAGGCCTACCATAGCCAATAGATAAGAATAAGAAAATTGTTACGCTAGAAAAGAAGTATAGTGGCATGGATTATCCAATTTTCTTCTTCTAAGCATCAGAGCAAAACAAGCCATGAAGTCATGAGCCTAAGTTATTAGGTCACTAATTCACAACAAACCTGCTAACTTACACTCCAATTCTTTTCCTTGAGTGATCAGAACAAAAACAACTAATCCTTACCTGAACAGCAATCTTTTTAATTGAAGAGTCATCTGAGAAAGGCTGCAACATTGTTACTCCCGGGGGAAGTTTAGTATCAAACATAGTTTGTGCCAACTTGAGCAGTTCCTGTAGTTCATTCTCACATTTGCTCAGCGTATCTATGCCAAGTTCTCTAAAATGGGAAAGACAGCAAAACGTGAGCAGTGGTCCAATAATTCACTATGACTTAGGACATGATTATCAAACTAAAGGCAACAGCCTCCTATTTATATCCATAGATAAATTAATCATGTCATAATAATTCAGTTAAAATGGAACATTATACTACTCAAGCATTAGCCTTTTTGTACAAGTTCTCCTATTTCTTGTCCATCCATGAGAACCCATTGCCTAATACATGCAATAAGATGTGCCCTGTAGCCCATCCCTTTTGTTTTTTCGCTTCAGTTTTTTATCATGTGTCAACAAACCAATATGCATGAATCAGAAGCACCCACGATTTGCAATAATTACCTGTAACTCTCTGATGCTTTTATTGCGTCGTTATCAGCCATAGCAAGTACCAATTTAGCATATCCAAGCCTCAATGAATCTGGGAGATCCTTCACTTGACCATAATCTAACAAGGCAACCTGACTTGAGGTAGAAAAACACATGAAACTAAGTCTGTTTGCACAGCGTTAATGAGGTGGAAGAATTACCTACTTATTTATATAATTTCACACTTAATGTGAAGCAACAATAAGAAAGAGTAACTCTCAATTTTCATCAAAATTAATCATGAGAATACAGTAAAAAGTTCACATGACATAATCAAGAATAAGGAAGAAAGTTAGAAGGAAACTAATGGTGGTTGCAAACTTGCCTCAGAACCTTTGCATATTAAGATATTTCCTGGATGAGGATCCGCATGGAAGAAACCACTCTTCAATATCATTTGTCCATATGCTAGTGTCAGACTTTTAAGTATGTTCCTGCACACAGAAATTTTAACAAGTATGTCATGCTTTCCCTAATTTTTCAAAGCAAGATTGGTAATCTACCTTTGAAGAAAATTCAGGAGTGACAAACAAAAAAAAAAATTGTCACAGTGATTAGTTAAGATGTGTAATGAAACAAATCATGTTCCAATAAGAACTATTTCGAGAAACTAAATTAACAAATTCAGGAGAGAAGGAATTTTAGGAAACAAAAGCCATCAGCAAAAAGGACTAATACTGTATCTCTGAGATAATCAAAGGCTTACTGCTTTGCTGCTGCTGCAATCTTACTGCGAGGATTTATTCCTCTTTTTGCTATTTCATCACCAAGATTCAAGATCGGGATTCCATCAATGTACTCCATTACCAAGACCTTCCTGTGCAAGAAAACCCTCATATTAGTAAGAAGTTCATTATCGAAGTTAAAGGGCCACAAATGAAACAGAGAAATGTTTAACAAAGCAACACCTCAGAAAAGTAGCTTATAAATATTCTGCTTTTCAGGGGAAAAAGGAAAGGTCAAGAATTTGAATCCAGTTGCAGAAGAAAGTAAAGTAGGCCACTCGACTGCAACTGAGGCATATCATGATCATTCAACTTATGTGGTGAACAGTGGTGAAAAAGGGCACAAATAGTCATGGAAATGAAGGTGCTTTAGAATATGATAGTTTATTATATAATTCCTTCCAATGAACCAAGGTTGTCGAACTCACTTTTTAAACCTAGAATAAGGGGCTGTAAAATCATTTGGTAAAATCGAAATGTAAAAATTGTAAGATTTTAAATTTGTTTCAAGTACCTTTAAAAAATGTATTCATATTTATATAAATAGATAAATAATCTCTGATACAGATTTAAGCATAAAAATGTTATATGAAAAAAACCAATGACCTTTAGCTCATTGGTAGTGAAGTCATTTTCAGGTCCGTGAGGACGTCTCAAGTTCGAACCTAGTAGGCAGCAATTGTACGGAAAATAAAAGTTATATGAAAAAAGTTATTTATAATATATTGTTAAGGTTATTATTCAAGTTATTTTATAATGCAATATTCTAAAATATCCAAAATCATAGAATCATAAAATCATGTATTTTCAAATCTGATTTACTATTTAAAATCAAGTTTTTAGCGTGACTTTACATACGTTGGATTCATTTTAGTATTTTAACTTGTAAAATCATACAAGTCAGCTTGTAATTTTAATAACAATTAAATGAACCACCCATAAAACATCTAGATCATTAGTAGATTTGTATTATTTTCCTAATTGATTTTTGGAAGGAAGAAGAATAAAATCAGTCCATACATATAAAAGTCAATCTCATTTATTTATTGCCTTCTAATGTAAATCTTTGTTCCCACAAGTTTTCTAATGTTGTATCCTGATTCTGAACTTAATGGATAACTTTGGCTGCATTGTGCCCAATCTCAGTTTCTGTTTTCCAGTCAAAGTAAGAGAGGCTTTTTTTTTTTTTTGCTTACTGCTCCAACCTATCGGAGTTGTGACATCAGTATGTGCACCTTTCAACTAATAACCAAGTTCTTTTTGTCCCATCTCATGGAAAGGGAAGGAGAAAAAAAATCCAGGAAGAAAAATGATGTAAGAATGAAATCCAAAGTTCACAAAAATCACCTTTTCAGCCCTCAGCAGAAAATATCCAATTATATACATATACACATACATACATATACACATAATACATATACAAAGATAGCACTGGATTTCTTAGCAATTACTGTACAGCTCGGTAAAGGCAATTCATGAAGCATTTATAGTCCATATATGAAGAAAAAATTGGAGGAGCAGACACATTCAAAACAGCTTTATGGCTTACCAGTTACCACACAGTTTTCACCAACAAAGATAAGATGAAATATCCAGTCCCAATTAACCTTCACAAGCTTGTACCAGGAATTTAATATTCTGCAGCATAACATACCTGGTGACCATATCTTTCAGCATTCGCGGCACCAAAACAGGACTTTTTTTGTTATTCTTGTACAGAAAATGCCGAATTTTCTCCATAGCATTAGCCTCCCTCACGAAGTCAAATTCATATCCAATCTTCAATAGCATAAGCAAATTCCCAGAAATGTTTTATCAGATTTAAAGCAATGAAGAAGGAAATACATGCAGTTTATAGTTTTTGGCATGAATTCCACATCATAGTAATTAAATCGTCAAGCAGATAAAGCTTTCGACAACTTATATAAGCAGTCAAGAAAGGTCATCAAGGAATAAACCTCGTTCATAATGTAAAACAATGACATGGAAAAAAGAATGATGCATAAGTAACCGATCAATTAGCATTTGGAAGAAATCTGCTTGCTTCTCATAAGCAAGAAATGCCTTTTTTTTTTCCCTAAATACCTAGTATAGTAGCTTATGTAGTGCTTAAATTCCAATTTTTAGAACAAGAAGACATGAGCTTCAACTCCCAAAACTTGGCATCCCTGTTAGTGTTAACTTAATAGTTTTTCAGGCAATTGCCAGATAATTGCGTAGTGGTTGAATAAAATAAATCCATGTAATTGTCACCACACCTTGATGATAGGAAGTATGCTTATTAAGAATATGGGCGTTTGCCTCAGCATGCTAGGTTCTATATCCCCTTTGCATAAAGTAGTCAACTTTAGCAATTGAAACAAGGAGCGACCACAAACATAAGGCATTAAAAAGGATAAACATATGCTACAAGAAATATTAAAACAGGACTGGCATGCACCTGCTTCTCCATTTCTTTAGTCACAGAGTATAGATCAAATTTGATATCTGTCTTTTGCATGTATAAAGCAAATGCTTGTAAGTTCCGAATATCTGTCATCATCAACTCCTGGACCCCTGGGTGTTGCACCTATTATATACTTGACAGTTACAAGTCTTAAATATTTTATTAAGCTTAGGAGATAACAGCAAAAGAATGCTTACCTTGACAACAACATCACTTGAATCATCTTTCAGTCTTGCTCGATGAACCTAATTTTGTTCAAAAATTTACATGTCAATTACAAACTGCTTTGTTCTAAATAATTAATTTCTCGTTCTTGTTTAAAATTTCATTACATATTGTGAACATTTTGCCCATATAGCATTCAGACAAGGCTTCAGAATGAAATTTTAGGAGATTTCTAATCATATACTCCAAAGCCCACAATCACACCATGCTTTATATTCATTCGGTTCGCTCTTGACACTGTAGGCACTGAATAGCTTTTATCAAAATATTTTCAAAAACAACTCTCTAGGCCTCCACTTAAGAGATTTGAGCAATAAAATTTATCCATCAATAATCAACAATTTTCCTGCAAGTTAGCACATTAGAAAACTATTTGTTATGAGAAACCAAAACTAAAATACATTCTATTTCTCAACTCACAAACTCTTCAACTTAAAAATCATAATAGTAACGGGCACAAAATTTAAGATTTGTTCTAACAGATATCATCTATAAACTGCACTTTTTATGTTTCCCATAGTGCCTTCAAGAATAAAACTGCGCTAGAGCATGCCACATATTCAGGTAAAAAATTTCTACTTCTACTGCCCGGCAAATTATTTAGTTGAAAACGTTACCTGAGCAATTGAAGCAGAACCTAGGGGTTCTTCTTCAAAATTGTCAAAAATTTCTCCAACACTTCGCCCTAATTCTTTCTCCAGCACAAGTTGAACTATATCAAATGGCGTTGCAGGTGCTCTATCGCATAGTGTAACCAGCCTTCTCACCCATGCAGCGGGAGCCAAGTCAGGCTTTCCAATGATTTGGGCGACCTTTAATTCATCCCAAAATTATAAAAGCTTTTAGACATTTGACAATAAACGAACTCAGTGAAATGAAGCTTTCCATCAAACAGCACCACAGAAAACAACATTGATTTTCTTTGATGATTAAATTGATAACAGAGCAGAAAAAAAACGCAGTGAAATAATTAGGGCTTAAATATAAGGAAAGAAAGTAAGGCATGACCTATATAAATCGAACAGGTTCAAGTTACTACACCTGAATGTGCAAAAGGGAAAAAAAATTGAATTGAACCATTTTCGATACATTATTCAAGTGGAAAGCACACAAAAGCAAAGAGACAGCTGAATTAAAGAGGATTATTACCTTAAGGAAGAACCCACCAAGATCAGAGCACATGGCATAAATCTTCTCAGCAGCCAGCTCATGCTGCCTTTCCCACATTGCCTCCTGCTTCTCCACATCCTTAATCAAACTCACTCGAAGTTGAAACACCTACGAATACCCAATAACCAAATTGTATAAAACAACAAAAACCACTAAAACTTACAGAGACGGAAAGCAATTATGCATGCACGGAAGCGGTAGAGAGGAACCTTGTAGCCAGTGTAGATATCAGCTGCGCGAACCCAGAATTGGAAGGAGCGATGCAAGGGTCTAAAGTGAGTAGAGAGCTTAGCTTGAATGTCTTTAAAATCAAGAGGAGGCATGGAGAAAGGAGTAATGAAGTGAATCAAGAAATTACAGAGTGGTGTTTCAGTTTGTGGGTGACATGAGAGAATGTGAGGGAGACATTATCCAGAAAAGGAGGAGGAGGAGGATTTAAAGATTGAAGGTGAGAGCAGAATGGCTGGTGTACAAGCATGGAGGGGTACATAAGTTTGAAAAATGAGAGGAGCTTATTAAAAGGGCGTTTATATGATGAATGAATGAATGAATGACGCTTTGCTTGCAAGGCTTGTTTGGGAAAGACTACACTTTTGTCTCCCTTTGGTAAAAGGTTGATAATCACTACCCTAA
>CAOGCB010605764.1:0-17569 GCA_948266635.1 Cnidoscolus chayamansa
TGTCTGTTTTAATTTATTTTATGTAATATGCAATAAAAATAGAATAGATTTTCTTAAATCTTTGATTTTGATTTAAGATGTTACTAAATATACTTATTGGCTGATCATATGTTTAAAATTATTAATGGAATGAATACAAGAAATAATTTAATAATAAATAGATTAGAAGACTGAATTAATATATCAAATTATTGTTTGGGAGGAAAGAAAATCTTGCAGTATGAATATATATACAAGAAAATAAGAAAAGGAAAAAAATCACATCAAACATTATAGAGAGCTTGAATTCCTTGAACATCATCAACATGCAAACCTTTGGTGACTCCAGCCGGGATGGATGGGTACATGATAGCACCCTCCACGGAGCTATGCCCAAGTCCAAGTAGATGCCCAATTTCATGCAGTGCCAGTCTCTAGATCAAATGCACCTGCTACTGCACCCACACTCCATGGCTCATCACCATCATAGTGGAACCTTCTGTCTTGTGGTGCAAAAGCACGGGCAAGAGCCCGACCACGCCCTGTGAAAGCTCGCCCATCTCCATGATCACCTCTTCGGAAGCTGATTTTAAGATCCGCTGCTGTATGATTTGAAACTCTTGTAAACCTGAAATGCGTATTAGCAGCCCATGTTTGGAAGGATCTTGCAACAGCGTTCATCGCTGGGTCTGGGGTTCCAGGAAGAAACCCATAAGAGAGATGGTACTTGGAAGCTGACCATTTGGGATTTCCAGAGAAGAAAGTAATGAGAGATTGTACGAAAAGCCCTCGAGTGGTTCCATTGATGATGTCTGCCACCCCACATCGAGGCATCATCATGTTTGATACAGTTTCAGAATCCAAGGATCCGGTAAACTTTAAATGATAATTGAGTTGGTAGGTTTTGATGGCAGACTCTAACACATCATCGAAATCATCATGAGATTGATTTTGATAGTGCAAGTAACCAAAATACTCAAGGTACTTTTTGAGGTCATTGATGCCTTCAACTTTGTCATCCTTGAAGATGCTTAAGGAACTCAAGGGATGAATCTGAAAGATGAGAAAGAAGAGAAATGAGGAGAATGAGAGTGAATGAAAAGACGGGGAAAGCTTCAGATGCCATGATCGTTAGTAATTAAGAGAAGGGAAAGCACTTGCTGGTTGGAATTGCAAGGGCTTAAATATGGAGCTGGGAACAATTTAAAGCAGAAGAAGAAAGAGCGAGTCTTCATATAGGAACATGACCAGCAATTTGTTTATTTCTTGAGGCTGCTGCTATATATTATATATTCAAACGAAGAGGAGCATTGAAGCAACGATGAACTTTAGTTCTAAACTTCCAGGAAACTTAGAATGAATACTGCTATTAGTGCATAAGAAAATTGTTCCAAAAGGAAATAGTCAGTTTCCTTAAAGTTTCAAAACCTCGTAAAATTCATTTTGATTCTTTTGAAAGGATCCGTCCAAGTCAACAGGGCAGCTGAGGCCCATCTACTCACAGGCCCTGAAAAATACCTAGCCCAAACCACTGTCATTATACAAAAATAGGAATGATATAATTTACTCTGTATTTTAATTTTCAAAAGAATTATTTTTTTTTATGTTGTTTTGAACGTTACATTATTCCTTTAAATCCGATATTAATATATATTTTTTTGACAAAACTTAATTAATATAAGAAATTTTTTTGTACATTTAAATTATCTTCTCGGAGAGTTTTAGTTTTAGCTGTGTGTATCAAAGATAAATTGCTTAGCTTGTTTTGCATGTAATGGGAATTTGGATGCAGCTTTCTTTCCAAGTAATATAGTAATTATTTTGTGCAACATAATCACACACCTATGAATGCCAACACATGGTGTATCCTCATCCTGTAAACCTTATCTTTAGCAAATGTAAGAATGACACTTCCAATTAATTATTACAATGAAAAATTAATTAGTTACTCCAAAGACATATATATATATATATATATATAGGTAGAAATCATGTTGGATTTGGCAACTTTGGCAATTCATCCTCACCTTTTTATCATTCATGAACTTTGTAACATTAAAAAAAAAATAACAATATCTTGCCAAAAACAGTAATATCTACTTTACACCAGATTCATTATTTTAATCTAAATTAATGCAGCCTAATTAGAGTAGGAATTTCACTTTTTCATCTCTCTCGAGTGTGGAAATCTGTGTAATATATATATAATCTATGGGGTCCCTAACCCTAACCCTAACCCTAACCTTCTACAGCTCTATCTAGAAGCCTTTTTCCCATAATATCTTCCCCTTTAATATGTTCTTCTTCTTTCTTTTTTTGAAGGGTATATATAATACACACAGAATATGTTTCATATGTATCTCTTTGAAAGTTTTATATGGGTCTAATCCTCTATCTGCAAATAATCTAGAAACTTGTGTTAAAGAAAATTAATTAGGTATGACGATCATTGATCAAGAAATTAATTCATTACATATTCTAGGTATCTCTTTCGTCCAAGATTTGTTTATTACTATTAGAATGGGAAATAACATGTTTTTACCATGGACAGGACTGCAAAGTCATGTATACAAATTTTGAAGTTCCTAAGTGCATTAGAATATAATATCATATTGTGCAAATATAGGTATGTATATATAAATCTTGATGTCCAAGAGGTTGTCAAACTCATAGTCGAATTTGAAGTAGAACTCTAAAAAGTAGAGAGACAAGACTTGACCCCATAATCACAAAGCTTTTACATTATTTCTTTTTCACAGCATCAAATCAACCGTTTAATTTCTTATTTCATAGATGATCCTTGAGACGTTAGACAAGATCTTCAACTTTCTCCATCATTACCTACAAACAGACATATCAAGTGTTAAAAAAATACAGTATACCCAATTAAACTATGCCCTAACATTCCAAAAATGCTACTTGCATTGATCCTAATGGCCACATGGACATATAGGTGACTCATCCAACTGTCTTTGTCACATATTCAAAGGCCGCATTACCTTAATTGGCATACCACAACCTTCACTATGCTTATAAAATAAACATAAATCGACATTAAATAATATCTAAAGCATGCCTCTAAGAATCTTTTGTGTCAACAGATGTTATGATTCCATTGATGCAGAAGCCACTTTCGAGGGAACATTCAACTACCCACTACTTTTTCCAGCTGAATCAAGAATTATATATACAATATCTATGCTGGGTTTATGCTGTGGAATCTCTGATATCCCAATGCTGCAGATTAGAGACAGGCAATGTACGGTATCGAAGATTTAAAACACAGGTGTTCCCTGATGATTGGCTTGGTGATATTGAGTATTGAGCTGGGAAGCACCTTGTCTGAACACTTGGACTCAAGTCATAGCTAGGATAATGAGACTGGGAAGAGGGGAATAATATAATTTCATATTATCAAGGAACTTCAAGCAGAAATTGGATTAGAAGAGTTAGTGCTAATGAGATCAGACTTGTCACTTCAGTTAGTGAAAAAGTTTTGACGTGATTGATTGATAATGAGATCAGGGACACACTAGTATATAAAGGAAGGCTAGGTGCGTTATGTCATACAATTTGGAGACAGCATATTATTAGGAAGAGCCAAAGTGAAAGAATCATATGGTAGCTATGATGGGTTGGGGAGCTGTTCAGCAAGGGTGGAGGAAAGGTCCTTGGACTCCTGAAGAAGACAAGTTGCTTAGTGAATATGTCAAATTGCATGGAGAAGGAAGATGGAGTTCTGTGGCTAGGGGTGCAGGTAAATGAGAGAGTACATTATTCATAAAAAAGAATAACAAAAATATTTCTGTACCTGCTTACTTTGTTTGACAAGCTTGTTATTTTGATCTGCCAGTATTTTTAACTTCATTATGCTATTCGGGTATTAGCAGGTTTGAATAGGAGTGGCAAGAGCTGTAGGCTGAGATGGGTAAATTACCTTAGGCCTGGCCTTAAGAGAGGCCAAATAACACCTCAAGAGGAAGGCATAATAATTGAACTGCATGCTCTCTGGGGCAATAAGTAATGCAACTCCCTCTTTCTTTTCTTATTCATGCCCAATCTTAAGGTTTATTACTGTTTTTTCATATTAATTTTGACAGATTAATATACAACAGGTGGTCGACAATTGCTAGATACTTGCCAGGGAGAACAGACAATGAGATAAAGAACTACTGGAGAACCCATTTCAATAAAAGAGAAAAATCCTCTAATCAGAAACAAGAAAAGCGAAAAGTTCAAGTTCTTAACAGAAAGTTGCAGCTGCAGCAACAGCAACAAGAAGAGCAGCAGCAATTGGGCGATGACAAAATGAAAGCTATCAACATTACAAGTGAAGGACAAATCCACGAGGCACAAGAAAAGCAAGAGATAACTTTCATGGGATCCACTATGGAAGATCAATGCTTGCCTGTGATGTCTCAAGATATTGCATCATGGACAGATTTTGTGGTGGATGATGGAATACTGTGGGGCGGCCTGTGGAACCTAGATGATCAGGTTCATCATACTAGTAACTGCAGCAAGATTGCCAAGCAAAATCAAGCAACAGCTTTTTCTTTTGGAGGGGGTTCAAACAGCAGCTATTCTAGTGCTGGAGGATACATTTTCTGAGGATTAATGTTTATGGGAAAAATATTATGTTGTGCTTATGTCTAACTGGTTTACTATTAGATGTTGTAACATTATTAATTTGTGTCGGCAGATGATAGGAATAAGTTTTTTTTTATCTTATCCCCTATAAATTAATGTATAAATTAATGTTGTATCGATACATTTTAAATAGAAATTATCATTGAATTATCATTGCACTCGTATTATTATTAATTTATATTTAAATTTATTATTTTACATATGGAATCCCATCTCAAACAAGATCCCTTTACACATAAACCTTAAAAAATATATAGAAATAAGCTAGTTTATCATCCTTCAGTTACTAATGATCTTGTCACCCTTTGGAAGTAATACATATTTACCAAAAATACATTCATCTAAAAGTAACATATATATAGATATATAGGGTTTGATATGTGAATTATTTATCAACTAAACAGGAAAAAAAGGGACTTTTTAAAGTAAATTTTTCTAATATTTCAACGTACCAAAATTCCTTATAAATACTTTCTGAAGCTTAGTAATGTAAGCATTAAGGGGTTCAGACAGTCGGATTTTGTATTATTACCAAAGCGAGAAAATCCAACGAAACCCATGGTCCAATTTGAGACCATTAGAATAAGCCCAATCATAAATTTTATGAAAAGAGAAAAAACCGATTCGGCCCATGCAGGTACCAAGCCTACGATCTCGGCGTCGGGATTAGCAGTTGCACGACGCTCAACCCAAGTGAACTAGAATAGGCCTCTGAAATCATTTTGCAATTATCTTTTTACCTCACATTAGCAAAAACTGGATAAGGTTATCCTGCGCATATATAAGACAACGATCTCTTTGAAACGCGTACGTGTACTGCCCAATTGAGGAGGAAGATGAATAATATTACAGCAAGTGAAATTGCAGGACTTGGGGTGGGTACTTTACTTCTGTGTTGCACGATTGCTGCCCCCAAGATTGACGCTTTCATCTCTAATTCACAGAGAAGGTAGAAAAGAAACTATCTTACACTTCGCTTCTGTTTTTGGGTTGTTATCTTTGTTTCGTATTATACTGATATGAGTTAGAATTTGTGTGGACGAATTGTTCGTTGATGGTGTTAACAATGGTCGCCTATGATTTTGGACCTTATTTGGATTGTTGTTTTCTAGTGGTTGGTTTCAAATTCAGTGCAAGCATTAACTACTGCGAGAGAGAAATGCGGGTGCTTGTGCAATTTGCGAAAGTTATAATTGAATGTAGTTCCCGTTTTCAAAGGACACCAAATGGATAATTCAATTATGAGTCGTTCTCTTATTTTTGGGATATAGGCTGCTAAATGTTAGAATCGGTTTTAATAAGGAAATTAAAAGTATGAATTTCCTTTGTTTTTGGGTATTGCACAGGCCTATGTTTGCATTTAGTTGTTCGTTTTACTTGCTTAGAAGTTATATGAATTTGGCTTTTGTCTATTATCATTTTATGAACTTAGAGAGAGTAGTCTGCGCAATTTACCTCTACTTCACTATAAAAGGAGAAAACTACATTGTGCGTTGAACCATTTAGAATGGTTAGACAAGCAGTGAAGGATAGTAATTAGTGTCAACTGCAAATGTGATGGTGGAGGTGAATGAATAGGCTTAGAGGCAAGGAGTCCATGATGTGAGTTTGAGCTTATTTGTGCTTGGACCCACTTGAACTACTTCAATACCATAATACAAGTTTGAACTGAAGATCGAACATAAATGAATAGGCTTGGAGGTAAGAGTCCATGAAATGAGATAGGATTTACTTGGGCTTGGACTAACCGATTAGTTTTTGGTCATTGGCCATTATAAACCCCTTTGTTCACTGTCTTCTTTAGATCTCGGACTCTTTCCTGTATGTAGACTTATTCTAGAGAAAGGAAAAGGTCTTTAAAGCGGTGTACTATGGGCAAGTTATTTAGATATTTGAGCTACTGAAGGGATCATGTATATTTGTAAGAAATATGGACTATGAATAGAAGATTGAATTGTTATTGAGTCAAATGGAGAAAGCGAAAGATAAGTGGTTCTTTAATGACTATTATGGAGTATAATTCTATACTACTTTTCCCCCTATTCCCGTTGTCCACTGTATGTTGATAAATGGACAACAGTGTAGAGGATCTAACCGCTGTAACCGTGTTTTCTTTGTTTCATCAAAAGACATTTGTGTTGAAATGAAGTTCTATGCGTCTTTGAACAGACATCATAAAGGAATGAGAGAAATCAGAATAATAAGATGAAATAAATCTCTTTTATTTGGGAAAATAAGTTTATAAACAGGTGAAGAAAAACTACTGCTACAGCTGACTGTCACTCGATAACCATATATAGTCGTTTCCTTTCTAGCAGACTAACAAAGTAACAGCCACCGCTAACTACCAATGCTACCAGCTAAATAAGTACCTTTGCTGTCTTTGCATTTAAAGCATAATTAATCTGGTTATGAGCTGTTCAAGTCAAGGACCATATCCAACTTATCAGTTTTAACAACTTTGTTTATGCTAGTATATAAAAATTTTGATTGAATAAAGATCATGCATCTTGTGGATGACTTGTGAAAAGCAGAAACTCCATTTTGGATAGGAGATGTGGTACTGGCAAGGCAGAACTCAATTTGATGAAATTAGATAGCAAATTAGCATTGGATCTACTTGTTTTTTTTTTGGTTGCACAAATTTATACATATGCAAACACACAACTAACCAAGCATATGAAAACCTAAAGCCTAGAGGCAGAGGTTCATCAAAATTTCACCATGAGTTGGTCAATTATATGCTGCAGGTAGCACAACCTTTGTAACTTGGCATTACAATTTTCTGCTGATACTCGAGTTTCCCTTGATTATGTGTAATAAATTTCAACAGATAGCTGAGAACAACTCTAGAAAAGAATGCAATACAAATTTTTATAGTCATGTACGTTTCATTATGTGAATTTGCAGTTCATTGGGGATGTGCAAGACATGCGGTGATCTGAGGATGATAGCATGCAGAAAATGTAAAGGAATAGGATCGGTGAAGGATGGTGGAGTGTTAAGTTTTAACATGATGGATGACTTGTATCAGTCCCTTGGTGGAGAATCAAAGATGAAAACCTTTAAATGCTCCAAGTGCCAAGCTAGAGGTCATTTCTGCTGCCCTGATTGCTCTAAAGTACAATCAGTTTAGTCATAGGTGGATCTTGTAAAACCAAAAAAAAAAAAAAAAAAAAAAAAAAAGACCCCTTCTGCTTATTCCAGAATTTGCTTATATCTTAACTTCCTGGTTACTGTAGTTCTGGTATCTTGTGAACTCTGGTTGTATCTCATAGAATAGTAATTTGAAATCTTATTTGTTTATTAATATTTGAAATATGTAATAAGTATTATATATTATTATGAAGTATATATTTCATATTGTGAATTTATTGAAATGCATAAAGCAGACAAAAGAAGTGGGTGGAGAAAGAATGCGTCTCTACTAAGAATCATAATAATATAAAAGTTGGGGGAGAAGGTTGGTGTTAAATAGATAAGATGGGTTTGATAGAGGATTCCTTGGCCATCTAAAAGAATAGAGTAGGCGGTAGCTGTAGCTCTAGCTCTAGGATATCTCTCAAGTTGATGCTTTGCTTGGTAGCTATGAATAGGATATGAAGCAAGGCTGCAATCTACGTGTTATAGCATGCCATCTTCTTCAACTGCACTTGTTTCCATACCCACATATTCATATGCTTTTATCTTCCTAATCTCTCTCTCTCTCGCATAATAATTTATCAACGCCCCTAAGTTGAGGGCATATACCTTTTGGTACAAAGTTTATCAACATTTTAGACTAGTTTAGCTTCAATCCGAGCCCATGTGCAGGCAATTCACCAACGTAATTCTCCTTGTCTATAGAATATTTAAGTTAATATCAGATTATAACACTTGGACTGTGTTAAGTTGATATTTGCAAGTCAAACACTAATTTAAATTCACGTGATCGTAAAATAAGTGCAGAACGCAGAGTCAATAGGTAAACATGTAAAAGTACGAAAAATGACACTGTGCAATTATTGCACAGTAACTTTGCTGAGCACGCGTCCGACAGGCGTCATGCCGTCAACCTCCTCCACCCGGGGCCGGAGACATCCGTCTTAAGTCCATGCTCTCCTTGTCTTATCCCAACCCGACACGTACTCTATCTATTGATAAATTAGTGTTAAAATATTACGGCGTAACGAGCGTACGTTGGCTGACTCTCCAGCGTCACCTGGCATTGTTCACCACATCCACTCCGAGACCGACACGTATCCACTGTACTCGTTCCATTTGACAGCTCTCAGTTTTTCTTTTTTTTTTTTTTTCTTTTGCTGTCAAAGGACAGCTCTCAGTTGGAACCCATCAAAGACATTGTCTTTGGAAAGGCACATAAGACGGTGAGTTCTGATATTGACACGTTTTCGCTTTTTTTTTTTTTAATTCTTTTTTATGGTGATGGAGGGTAATTTGCCGCCTTAATCCTTCAAGATTCAAAACGATAACCCACTATCCCAAACGGGTTATGTTTTTAAAGATAGATATTGCATTATGCTTACATAAAAAAGAAGGGCGTAGAGAAGAAGAGAATCTCCCTACTCTCCTATTTATCCCATTGAACAGCTTTAGTTGGGTTCCTATTTTGGCCAATTTGGTGGTACTGATACAGTTGACGCACTAAATCAATGGAAGCCAACCATCCGTTGATAGGACCACTTGTTCATGAATAGGATGCTTATGCATGATCCGTCCCCTATAGCTTTGCCTAATTTAGTAGTGAATTCAATTGCTCCACACCATTAAAAGTTTACCAAACTACCCATGCCCATATAGATATATCCATCATGTTCATGCATTCTCTTATGTATCATGATAACACCATAAGCACTTCTTCTTCACCTTCACCTAATAACTCTGCCTTTTTATGGCTTCCCAACAGAAAACAAACAATCCTAAGCATTTGCTTCATGCAGTGGCTACAGTGCATTGCCTACAAATGATCAGACACAATTTGCATAAACTGGAATTACTTGCATAGCTTTCAGAACCCTTAGGATAATCTATAACCAATGTGGATTATATTGAAGTCTTCCTTCTTTCACATATTCAAGAAATAATATGGAGGTGAGATTTTCCATGTGTATAATCTCAAATTACCTTATTAGCAATCAAAGGAGGATGATGAATTATGATGATGATTTTATTGAGTCTTAATTTGGTGTGTATTAAATATAATTTATCATTGCATGAACAATGTTATTATTGTGTCATGAACACATAAATGCAAGGAGTCAAACGTAAGCATTGCCTTAAGAAAAAGATTCTCACCCCACTGAAATTGCCAACGTTGCTTTAGGCAGCTAATTAGAAGATTAAAAGGAAATAAAGTAGGTTCATTAAGCAAACCCAATGAGCTATATATATGTATATATTCAATTAATACAAAATTAAATATCTCAACGATTCAGTACGTTAAAATGAAATTAATAAGATAATGTATTAGATATATTTTTTTAATAAAATTCAAAGGAAAATTATTCATAATAAGTTAATCGGATGAAAGAGATGTATATAAATAAATGCATATAAAAATATAGTGTATAAAAATCGACTTATAGCAATAAACAAAACCTCAGGAAACTGAAATTAAGCAATCTTGCTGGTGCGGTTTAATATTTACTGAATTTTTTTTTTTTTTTTTAAAAAAAGGGTCGATGGTGACTTAAAGCCAATGTAGGATCGACACGTGTTTGTCCATTTTAAGGTTAGTGACGACGTTCTGCGGCTTCTAAAGACAACTAGAAAGGAGAGCTCGAAATTTGATTGAGTAAACACCACTCTCATTTGGAGAGCGTAAACACGGTTGCGAAGCCAAGCAATGGGTAGGCGTGTAAGACACGTTCATAGAAAAAGAGTAGACATGATGGTTGAAAATGAACAGTAACACAAATGAGGGTTACATGGAACTAGAAAGAACAACTAACCCTAGCTAGCTGAAATTTACTCCTGGTGATGTTAGATTGAAACCTGAGGTTAAATATTGAAGAAAAGGGTAGAGCAAAGAAAAAGAAGAGAACCCAAAAACAAAAACTTCTCCCTTTCTCTAGGGTTTCTTCCAAGTTTCCAACTTTCTCTTGTTTTTCACATTTTTGGTTACATTTGAGCACTGACCCATAAAAAGAGAGTTCGCCTTGTTTTCTAAGAGCACAAGAACAAGGAGAAAATATATCCAAATATATAAGCTTTTAGATTACATTTGTTTATATATTTATATAGAAATAAAGGAAAGAGAGTTCTAATTTGGTTTGTGGTTTATAATTAGATAGGATGGGGAGAGGAAGAGTGGAGCTGAAGAGGATAGAGAACAAGATAAACAGACAGGTCACTTTTGCAAAGAGAAGGAATGGGTTGTTGAAGAAAGCCTATGAGCTCTCCGTGCTCTGTGATGCTGAGGTTGCTCTAATCATCTTCTCCAACCGTGGCAAGCTCTATGAGTTCAGTAGCATCTCTAAGTATGACCCTTTCCTCTCTCTCTCTCTCTCCCTACACACGCACACGTATATATTTGTGCATACTCCTTGAAGATGTGTGTGATCTGCTTGTTTTCTTGATTTATGCTCATGAACTTCAGATTTTATTTTGATTAATATCCTACAAATCAAGATTTAATTCTTCAAGTCTTTCTGTCTCATAATTTTTGTTTCGTTTTCTTTTTCCTTGGAAAGCTAACTTCTGAACTTTAATAAGGTTGAGAATTGCAGTGACCTTCACGAGCTCATTTTATGTTCAATTTAGGTTTTGATTGATCTGCTTTTTCTTGATTCTTGAGAGATCTGAATCAGCTTCTTTATTTTTTTTCAACTTGGAGAGTTTTAGCTGGGCTTTCGTAGAGGTGCAGTTAATATTGTGTTCAATTTTGTATTTGTCTGAAGTTCTATAGAAGTAGTGGTCAGCTACCAATTCCGATCTAAACAGAAAAGCAACTTCCATGCTTAAAATTTTCATCGCTGATTTCTCCGTCTCTTCTACAATATATATGTTTTTTCATTTGTTAGAAGAAAGAAACAGTATGACTGGTGTTCCTCTGATCATAAAGTTTGGAGTTTTTCTTTTTAAGCCGTATGGCATTCTGGACTTCTGTGAGAAATGGAGAAATGCAGATTGTATAAAAGCTAGAGAACATGTTTATATTCATCTGTTACCTGCTGGGTACATAAAGTTCTCCCTTATTGTTGGAATCCGCAGAAACACCTCTTTCCATGAACCAAAGTGAACTTGATAAATTTACATAAACTCTGTCCTCTTCTATAATCAATTCCTTTAGATTAAAATAGGTTTGTGCGATAGATATTTTGGACATTTGATTATCATTTTTGGGATCTATTACCATTATTATTTATCCTTGTTAACTTCGTCCCTCTGAAGTTCTTTTTTTCTTGTTAAAATAAAATCTCATGCTTCTTTTGCATGCATTTAAATAAACACATGACAGTTAAAAAAAGCTAGAAATAGTTATTTCAAGACCTAACTCAGCTATCAAGTGATTTTGCTTCTAATAAAGGACAGTCTTTATTCATATCGAAAGCTTTATGTGCAAAAAACCTACAATACAAGAACGGACTATTGCCAAGAGCAGAAATCAAACACATCTTTTAAACAACTGCTGCATGTCTTCATGTTTTAAGGTAATGAAGTATGAAAAAGTTGTATGGTCTGCTTGATACTTTCCTGGGTTATATACCTGTTGAAAGAACCCTACATTCCTCTCCGAGATGTTTTTGTTTGTTAATGAAGCCAAAGGTCATGGCCTACAGTGATACATGCATATCACAATCTATGTTCTCTTCTCTTCTGATAGCTGCTCCCATACTTTTGTCTAGTTCAAGAAAATTTTACTAATGATTAATTAATTGATTCAGCACTGTGCTAGCACACTATGATCAACATTATCTAAATTGTCAGTTCTATGTATCTTTTTTTCCCTCAACATAGTTCCCTAAATTTTATCCCACCCAAGAATGGCTAAAAAGATCATCTTTTTCATTCTATTAAAAAAAGAATAGCTATAACATGTGAATTTGATCTTGAAATTCTATCACTTAAGCTGTTGACCTAATTTAATACCTAGTTGTCTCTTTTATGATGCATTGAACTTCATATGATGATCCTTTATGATGCATGATATTTGATGGTATTTTATAAACGTGTTATTTAGAATAAATCACATTTAAAAAGAAATTGAATTCTCATATAATTATCTTTCATGCATCGTATTTATTTTGAAATATTTCTAAGTTAAAAGAAACAAATTGTTTTTTTTATAATATTTTAAAATATGAAAATATATAATAAAAAAATATAAATATGTAATTCGTTTTTAGATAAATGAAATCTATTCTTGAGATTTTTAAAACTGAAATGTGATAAGGTTACACGTAAAATGTTTTCTTTCTGGATGGTTTCATAAACATTATGAGTTATCCAACTTCAATTTCTATATGAAGTGATCCAGACACTTGGTATGTAATGAAGAGTACAAAATCAATTGATGGACTACACAGCAAGGAGAGATAGTCTTCTACCTTAATCACTATTAAAATGATATCTCATAATAAGTACACTGGCGGTCTTTCCTACTCACTTCCTCATACTCTTTATACACACACTTATTAGGGTAGCCTTTCACTCCTAAAATAATTTTATTGCACTAATGCCCCTCATTTCTTTACATATTTCAGTTTCATAATATTTTATCCCACTAAAGTTTCAGATTTATCTCCACTAAATCTTAAAAGCTATCGCTAACACAATTAATGTTATTATATGACTGACAAGATTTTCTGAATTCATTACTGAGGAAGGCTCAATTTACCATGGATTATAGAAGTTGGCAACTGCCTTATAGTATAGACAAAAGGGTTAGGAAACCATTAGATTAGATCAATAGTATCTTTATTACATGTACGTAAGTTTTGAGAACACATTTTTTTAATACTCTGGACATTTTTATTAAATAATTTATATTGTTTAGTAACCACAGATACTGATTTTAATATACTTTAAAATAAGAAAAAGGATGGAAAATTATTTTTAAAAACATTTGACAGTAACAATTGGGCCGTGAAGAAATAGTTGAGAAATTACATCGGCTGTTTTTGTACAGAATTGAGAACTATTAAATACAGGCCTTCTAAAAATGTATGTCAATTTCTCTTTGGGCCTTCTATGTCTGATTTCTTGATGTCTGAGGTACTCCTAAAGGACCAAATCATGTATACCATAACTACTCTTCTTACACGATAAGAGAGGGAGTATCATTGAAGATTCTGATTATTATGTCTTTGATCATTAGCCATGAGATCTGGTCATTAGATACATTATATCTTGTTTTTGTCCTGGTTTCAGCATGCTCAAGTCTCTTGAAAGGTATCAAAAGTGCAGCTATGGAGCGGTGGAAGTCAACAGACCTGCCAAGGAGCTCGAGGTAGATAAGTTGCTAAATTATGTCTCCAAGAATATGGAACCGTGTTTCTTTACCTTAGTATAGGAACAGGGCCAAGAGTTCATTATGTGTTTGTTATAGTCTGCATTCAAAATGCCATAAAATTGAGCATCTGTATTTTGTTGGTGTTGTGCATTTGTTTTAAGATTTTGGTTTGTGTAAGCAGAGCAGCTACAGGGAGTACTTGAAACTGAAAGCTAGATTTGAGTCCCTGCAACGAACTCAGAGGTCATTGTCTTTTCTTGAATTTGCTATGAAATCTCAATCTGAATGATATGAAGACTGATTAGGAAAAGTTTCTCGCTCATTATCAAGCTTGAGAAATTTGTATTCATGGAACACTTTTGCCGTGATGCTGCAGGAACCTTCTCGGGGAGGACTTGGGACCTCTGAACACCAAGGAGCTTGAGCAGATTGAGCGTCAGTTACAGTCATCGCTGAAGCAAGTTCGGTCCACTAGGGTAAATGAATTTGTGTTCCTGCATATTTGCATTTACAATCACTAGAATACCTAACTTGCTAACACTGCATAATCAAGAAGATCCCTTTTGGGTTAATGGAGCACGCAGTTACGTATTAACAGACTCTGATAACTAGAGTCAGGGGAAGAATATAGGCAGGTAAGGATAGACAAGATTGCGAAGGAGAGGGGCTTGTCGTAACAATAAGCTAAAGTTTATTCTGATAATGATTCCTTGTGCTTATTGACCATCTTTCTTGTTTTTTCATTTTTTTCTTGTCCAATAACTGAAATTGTTTCTGTGCCTTTTTCGCTTTCAATCATTTGTTTTTGGTAACTGTCAGGTTTTCATAGCATTTTTCAAGTTCCCACATGTTTTCTATACCGATCACCTTATTTCTTTCTTAGATTGTTGTATGTTATCAATTGACCTGAATGAAACTGCTTTTGCAGACTCAGTTTATGCTTGACCAGCTTTCTGATCTTCAAAGCAAGGTATTTGCAAATTGGATGTGTAAATATGATGAATATAGTCCATTCTTAAATTGATTCCAACGCTAACTGACTGCTGTTTTGATACAGGAACAATTGCTGCTGGAAGCTAACAGAGCTTTAACAATGAAGGTAAGAGGTTAGGCTTGTTAGTTGGCGACTTGTTTTAAACCTCAGAAATAGAGCAGTCTGTTGTCTCTTTTCAGCATGCTTTGCTTGTCTATTCTTCTGAACGCATTAAAAACGACCTGCTTCTGTTATGCGGCTAATCATTGAATCTCCAATTCCATTTCCTTGGGAAATCAGGAACCCATCTTCTTTTTACTGGGTTTTTCTGATGATTAAATCCAAGAATTGTGCAGAATTTCATGGATGCTTCACATGAACCGTATTTTCTCCCAACTGAAAGCTGCGAAGATAAAACCAAAAGGCCATGATTTGCTCACTTGAACTGTCTAATTAGCTCGGCATCATCTTGTGAATTTCGTTTTAAAATTGCTTCATTGCCTCTTCCAGCTAACTCCTAGCATGATAATGATGGTGTCTAAGCTCTCAAATGTCCACTTTATTCCATGTCATTTAAAAATATATATATATATTCCATGAATGTTTGTCAGCTGGATGAGATCAGTGCAAGGAATAACCTTCGATCGTCGTGGGAAGGAGGGGAGCAAAGTATGTCATATGGGCATCAGCATCCTCAATCTCAGGAGTTATTCCAGCCATTAGAATGCAATCCCACGTTGCAAATAGGGTAAGCATTTCAAGTCACAAGAAAAATATAGAAATTTATAAAAGATGAGTTAAGTTTGGTAATGCTGTGTTTCTTGAATTGATGTTGGGGATACAGGTACAACCCTGTAGGTACGGACCAGATGAATGCCACAACTCATGCCCAGCAAGTGAATGGGTTCATTCCAGGATGGATGCTTTGAGTTTTGGGGCTGATCTGTTATTGCCTTATTGATCTCATAAGATTTGGGTGGCATGCTTTTGCTTTGTCGATGTTTGGCAACATGCATGTAAATGATTTCAAGAAGAGGACATATATGAAACCTTTTTTAGCCATGGACCATAAAGGCATGTAAGTTGATAAACGTTGCTAAAACTCCCGACTTAATTATGGCTTTTGTTAGATTATGGTTGCAACATTTTCTGTGGTTAGTGGTTAGAAACTGGGCCTGGCTGGCTGGCTGGCGACAGAAACCTATAAAGGGCCACCAATATTTGCTAGAAAATCTTTGCATCTCATACTTGATGTCATGTTCAAGTAATCTATTAAAAATTAACATTACCTCCAAATTTAAATGCATTTTAAAAGAATATGATCTTCCTGTTAGAAAATGAATGTGTATTAGAGTAAATATGTTTTAGAAGCTCCAACCTGATGACAGATCGCAATAAGGACATTTTCCATTACCTGAACATGTCTCTCTCGCACTTCATCACTTAGTATAAAACAAACAAGAAGCCCAGAAACCAAAAACTAGGGCACGCACCTCCAGTTTACTATTATTATTCCCCAAATTAACCTAGATTTTCTTGGTTTTCCCAATTAATTATAAATAAAAATAAGATGGGTGTTTTTTTTTTTTAATTTATTTATTTTTTAGATAAGTGTGTTAATATTTTCATGCCTGATTTGGACCATCTTTTTGAAATTTGAATCCCATGGAAATTATTAACTTTCTTCCTTTGTTAATTTCTCATTTCAGGCCTATCATTAGCTTTCCCTTTTTTTATTTATTGACCATTAATTTTTATTTCTTGTTCGTTTTTGATGGCACTGTATCTTACTCGTTGTAATATATATATATAGACAGAAGAAGAGCAAATCTAGTGCATGCATGCATCTTACAACTTCATCCATCAATTTGCTTGATGAGGAATAATTTGCTTAATAATTGATTAATGCACGAGCAGAACATTTCATCGTAAATAATAATAATAATAAATTAGTAATAATTGAGGAGGGATTAAGAATCTCTATTTCTTTAATTTGGTGGTGGTATATTGTATATGTATATATTTTTGAGAAGTGATATATGACCACTCCTTTTTATTGGTGATGGGCGGAAGTAGCTACTAGACATGGAATTGGAATCTGATCAGCTTTGTTGGTGTCTCCTCTCGTACGATTTAGGTTCTAAGCTTTTTAGATATTGACATCTACAAATTAGGCTCCCTCTTTCCTTCCAATGTATCAAAAAAGTAGTAGTAGTAGTAGTAGTAGTATGTTTTTCTTTGCCAAATATCATACCCAATGTATTCTTAAATCTTAATATCGTAACAGATAAAAATTTCCCACGTGGAATTATGGTCCCCATTGTCTTTAATGTAAAAGAAAATGGTCCCAAGGGACAGGGGAAGTTTTTGTACGAGGTAAGTATAAGAAGGTAGGGTATGATGGTTCCAGCCCAGGGAAGTGGACCACATCGTTTTCCTTCATTCTGCACATGTAAATGTATATTGTTTCAGGACTCTTGTCGCCCCTAACCAACTCTATCTGATATCTACAC
>CAOGCB010605956.1:0-10724 GCA_948266635.1 Cnidoscolus chayamansa
AACCCAATCATATGAAAAGAAAATGGGAACCGAACATGGGTGCATATCATGACTGCATCCAAATCATATAGTGAGACATTGCATAATGTAAGTATGATTCATCATTATATTGAGTATGATAAGAGAATATGATGGCAATGAGTGAATTGATGATATGTGGTGTTACTTAATGTGAAATCTCTATTTGTTGATACACTTATTCTATTCTGATGCTATGCATGCTATATGAGTGTGTTTATAGCTTACTGAGATATATTCTCAGCGTTTATCCCCGATATAAACGCAGGTGATAGAAACGGGAAGAAGCAAGAAGAGAGGTAGACTTGATTGTGAAGATCTTGCAGAGGTAGATGTTGTAAATGCAATTTTTGTATTCTAATATTTTGTAATAAGTATCACTTGAGACTGAGGCAGTAATGGTTTGTAAAGTAATTTAATTCCGCTGTGTGTCTTTTTAAAACTCTGATGTAATATTTTTATAACTATTTTTATTTTATAAACTTGTGTTAATACAAATGTTGATGATTTTAGAATGTTTTATTTTAAAATGGTCAATGATTGTGCAAAGTATGTTATTTTGGGAAATGTGAAAAAAATTTTCACAGGGTTTTAGTGTGCTGCGATCCTAATTATCCCTTACAGGGTGATTAATGATTTCTATAGAGAAAGTGGGGAATCATTGGTCATTCTGTGGGAGACATATCACGTGAGAGTGTGGTATGTTACAAATTTTATGTCCATAAGTTGACTGTCCACATCTATTTTTGATTTTTATTATTCGGTCCATATAGCAACATTTACATATTGGTCTATAAAAATATTTTTAGAGTTCAAATTGGTCCTTCCATGTCCACCGTCGGTCCTCTTTTGTTAGGGAAAGATTTTAGTTCTTTTCATAAGTATTGAATCCTCCATTTTTCCATCAACTCATCCATACATGTTCATGATCAATATACAATTATTTCTATCTAAATACATTTACATTTTGCACATAAAATATAGCCATAAAAATCACTCCAAATATGCATGCAACACATGTTTTTGTACCATTTAACATGTAAACACCTAACCTTTTTGTGTAGCAAGTTTTACTCTTTGTTTGGGGTCCTTAGTCCTCGATTTTCCTTGCCAAATTTGAGTCCAAACTAGTGTTTGGACAGCTGTTGATTTTCTTTTTGGTGGATGGTACCAAAGCTGCAAAGAAGAGTTCTAGATCATGACATGCATGATCATAAAAGAATGAAAAATTTACTCATTTTGGGATGGAATTACTAACCTTTCTTTAAGCTCTTCTTGCTCCAAAATGTGGAGAGTTTCCTCTTCTCCAACTATCTCACACGTGGAGCTCAAAAATGTGGTGAAGTGAGGCTCTCAGTCACCTTTTTTCTTGGTGGATCTCACTCACTTTGGTCTCTAAATGGTGACTATGTTTTCCCCTCTTGGTCTAGTTTATTTGTGGTTTAGAATGGAGGACATGCATGTAGGTTTTGATGGAGAAACGAGAGAAAGAAAATATGAGTTTTGGGTGGGTGGAGGTCTCGGCTAGAGAGGAAGAAAAGAGAAGAAAGTTGTTGGAAATTTCTGGTTCTCACAAATGAGCTCCTTATGCTCATTTCTTCACTTAAATACTAGTCTATTTTCTTGGACTGGACCATATTTTATTTGAGGTTTAGAGTTGAATTTTGAAGACCATTTCTCAAACATGGTCGGCCCCTTCTTCATGAGTTTCGGTCCAACCTATGTTCAATTCTTGGTCCATTTAATTTTTTTTCAGCTTTGGACATATATCTTTGTTATATTATTTTGACCAGTCTAGGCTTTATTTTTGATAAAGTGCAAAATATAAGAATTGTAGCCAACATTCCAAATAAGATTCATGTAAAATATTATAATTTTATCTAGTTATTAAGGCTTTCAAACAAAAATAAAACGGATTGCCCTATACTGAAATCCAGTAATCAGACAGTTTCTACCTTTACTTGTTCTCACTGTATTTTCATCCCTCAAACGATAGCATTTGATACAATGTTATTCTAAACACTTATAGCCAACATTTACATCTTTCTATTAATATATTATTAATTATTTTTAGATATCGATTGGTTCTCCAAAATAGGAGCACAATACACCGTTTCCACTATCATATTCAAGATTATTTTCACATGAATTATTTAATTAAAAATTCACATATGAGAAAAATATTCTCTATTAAATCATATATTCACATTTTGTATATTACATAAAACTTTTCAGAGTGTTACATTAAGTATTGGGTTTTGAATTAGTTATGTACCAGACCTGCTTAATAAGATTAAACAGGCCCAACCTACGGTAAACTTAAACCAAATATGATTAGGTTAAAGTTTAGGTCAACCACCTATATAAGGATATTAAGTGTCTGGCCAAAACATGTGAATCCATCGATTAAAACCCCCTTTAGATCCTTGAAAGATTTGTGTGATAGCTTGATCCATGGATCTTAGGATATATTTATTCCATTGCTATACCATGTTAGTCCTTGGATAAATCCCAACAAGTGGTATCAGAGCCAGGTTATCATGCAAATCATTCAAAACATGCGTGTATGTATTTTAGTCCCCATGGAATTATGATATAATTTGCAATGATTTATGTATTCAATTAGTTTTCAGGTTCATAAGATTAGCAATGACATCTAAATAAGAGTTTTAGGAGTTTTATTTACATGAGATTTTTGGTAAAAATCCAAAAACTAAAACGAATTGGAAATTACTTTGAATTCTGCAATCTTAGTTAGATTAGAATTGTATTTAGATCCATTTTCTGTAACCAAATGATTTTTAAAAATGACGAAAATTTTCAGATTTAAATTTAGATCTTATGAAAAATTTGAATATTTTTTTAGAATATTTCAAAACTGAAAATATAGTGATCACATATGTAATATGCCAAAAGCAGAATTTCTGGAGTCCTAATTGTAGTAGGACTGTCTTATAAAATCTTTTTAAAATAGTAAAAAAAATTCTCCAAAATTTCCAAATCTTCCAATTTAGATGTTCTATAAATTTTGAATATTTTTTTGAATTTTTTTTTGGATTCGAAAACTAGTTGAAAATGAATGAGATGCGTGAAAATTGTTTTTCAGAACAACTTATGGCTGCGATTTTAAATCTTGTGAAAGTCACGAATTCTGGAGTTGTAGAAGCCATATGAACATGTAAAACAGTATATGATATATATATTATTTTAGGTTTATGAAGGTTTTAGTTCATGCAAAAGTTGTTTGGGCATGATTTCGTGTTCATTTTCCACGATCATGTTCATACTCATGGTGTAATGGAAAAGGAGTTCTAAAAGGTTTATGATTCTTATTTTAAATTTATAAAATTACATATCTTTATTTTTAAGATTATAAATATATATTAATGAGATTAATATAATTTATTTTCAATCAAAATTATATCTAGACATAATGGATACTATTTTAAGAGTTGAAATAATAATAGTAATAATAACAACAATAATCAAGATTTGATTGTCATGGGCCGAATTACATACATATATTGTTGGGCTTTTTATTGCTTTTATTCGCTTGCATTCTAGGTGGAATATATGAATGACATGATAGTCTAGTTATGGGCTTAGGCAATGTGATTGTTTTATGCATAATGGGTTGTAATTTATTTTTAGTAAATAGGGCATGCGTGTTCTGCCTCTCTCTCTTTTTCTCATTGTATTTCTTTTCTCATGTTACTCCCTTTAAATGTAAGCTGAGATTTTCTAGTAGGAAAATTATATAATTAGATTTCATAGGAAACATGTCAAGAAAAAAAGCAATGAAGAATGGCAGGCTAATGAGATCGACCACTAAGTCCATGGTAGACATTGCAAAGGAGTTGCAACCCAGGTGGGCCTGTTGCAAGGAGTTACAAACCAAAGAGAGGACTACCACGAGTAGATTAGCCTAGAATGTAAATAGTTTATATTTTAGGTTGTAAACTCATGCACGCTACTTAGGTTAGACCTAATAGTTTACTTCATGGCTTGAGGGAACCAATGTAGCCATAACTAGATCATGAATAATATATGTGATGTATATATATGTCATGCATGTACCAATGTATGTTAACCATCTATGACAAGACTTCAAATAATAACAAAACCTTCATCGAATAATATTAAGATGGTTCAACCTTCTGTTACCATAAATTAAATGAAAGTTCTATTTCGACTGGGTCATATTAGCTTTCGTCAAGCCACCGACATTGAATACGTTTAGAATGTGACTGATGGGTTCGTCTTAAACTGGTTTTAATAAGAGTTTGCCCCTTGTCAAGATTGTTGAAATCTAAGGCAAGATTGGGAATATGTATATGAGATATACATTTATCAAGAGTTGATATCCTAATAATTCAGTAGTTGCATATGATGCAATTGGTATGAGATACCTACCATTCGAATTAAAGCAAAGCTTGTTTGAATCTCTCGAAGGTCCAAACTTAAACAAGGATGGATATTGACCCACTAAGAGTGGAAGAATTGGTACTCACCCTTGCAAAGCCATACTCTTGTAATGAGAGGTCATGGGTTCAAGGGCTGGGGAAGGCGACCTAATATGTGTGAAGCATATTAGGCCAAAACGCAAGGTTATACCGGAAGGAACCTTGGGCACAAATCCTGCCTGGATGGGGTGACCCTGAAGGGATGGCTCACGGGGCTGTAGTAGAAGAAGGGTCAGGCCGTGACAAAGAGAGCCTACATAATGGGCTTTCTTGGGCTGAAATAGTGAGGGCTATTAGCTCACAATAAAATAATGAGAGTTAATTATTTGCATAACTTTAGACTTAATGCACAATCATGTTCATAATCTAACATGCTATTTTTTTACATCTAGATCATCATGAACACACCAACTGTTAATATGAGATGCATTCTTAATGACAACAAACTTAGTCGCTCTAACTACATAGATTGGTATAGGAGCTTGAGAATAGTCCTTGAATCCTATAAGATAGATTGTGTGCTGGACAAGGCTATTCCATCTGTTCCATCAGATGATGCATCTACTGAGGAGAGGAATGCTTATGAGAAGCATCCTGAGGATATTGATTGGGCAACATGTTTGATGCTTGCTTTAATGACCTCAAAACTCCAAAAGCAACGCGAGAGCATGGATGCTCACACAATCATCTTCCATCTTAGGGAGCTATTTGAGAAACACACCCACATTGAAAGATATGAGTTATCAAAAAATTTATTCCAGTACATGATGGTTGAAGGAATCTCAACAGTACAACATAGGATGAGGATGAATAGGTACATTGAGTGGCTCAGCTCCTTGGGATTTATAATGGATCATGAGTTAGTTGTGGACTTAATTCTTAAGTCTTTGCCTGACAGTTATGCACAATTTATCACACCCACTATATATATTATACATAGTCAAAGTCATGATATATTGTGTTAGAGACACAGTATATTATGTTAGAGACACTTTAGTAATTATAAAAAGTTACTAATACAATCACAACCATGTTTAGGATTAAAGCTAATCACATGGAAGTAACATTAGGGAAGGTGCTAGCTTACACCGACTTGCTAGCTTAACACCGAGGTGCTTATGACTTAAAAGTTTAATTAAAAAATAGAAATAACATTTTAAAACATGTTTAATGAGTGGAAGTAGAAATTTTAAATAAGCTACACAAAGTTGTATAAAATGCAAATTAAAGTTACTAGGTAAAACCTAAAAAAAGCAAAATGGACTAAGTGGCAAGTATGCTTTCGCTACATGTTATATGGATATTCAGGGCTACAGTTAGGTACACTAGGTGGACAGGCCCGGTGTGCCCTCTAATATATGTTCAGCTTTGGCCTATATGATTTGGTGGATTTCGATCCCACTTGTTATTTGGTGGGTTTCGGCCCTACTTGATATTCTCTCATCTAGCAATTGATCTTACTGAAATGTTAGTGGGCTTAAAGTTTAGTGAAAATATATGAATAAAATGGAATATATATTAATTGACTTGATTATATGACAAGGAATGATATAAAAGGGATAATGAAATGTAACAAATGTTAATATAATATATGTGATATGATATGAGAAAGGTGGGTTTCAGCCCTACTAGATGGGGTGGGTTTCAAACCCACTTGATAATGGATAAATTTGATATAAGATGATTTGATATAGGTCTAATTGATAAGATATGGTTTGAAGGAGATTACATGGAAAAGTATGATATGATCTAACAGAGTTAGTCTATATACACATGGAATATGTAAATATGTGAAAATAGTAATTGATGGAAGAAAGATAATTGACAATAATAAGTTGTTGAAAAATATTATACGATTAATAATGATGATAAATTGATGTAAGTGGTAATTAACTAGAAACAATTTGAATTGAGCTAGATAATATGATAAAAATAATAAGAAGTACAGATTTGATAGATTTAGATATGATACATGAGAGACATGTAAGAATTAAAAAGTGTAAAAGAGTTATTTGATTAGAAGGGAATGAATTAAAAGGGTTAATAAAATTACTATGAGATTTTCGATATGTAGTATGATGAGTATTGTATTGAGATATTTATGTAAACTTGTTATATTTTATTTAGATATATGTTTTGTATACACCTACTGAGCCTAAGCTCAGCGTGTTGATTTTTACCACACGTAGGTTCTGGGAGACAAGAGTAGGACACATAACTAAAAGATCTGCAGTCACTGGAATCATCATAGATGGTTTGACCTTTTTGTAATTAAAAGATATTTTGGTATTTTGGCATGTATACAGTATAGATAAATGATATCCGTAAATAATGTGGCTTAAACAGAAATGTTTAGATTATAAAATAGAGTTTATGAACAAATTTTGTACATATAATTAGAATTTTTTTAATACGAGTACTTGTATATAGAGATTACTTGACATGGCAGGTGAAAAGACAAACAATATAAGAGTTGTGGACTCTATCCGAGCTCTCCAAAATTTAGGGTACGGGGTTTTATATTTAGTGGTATCAAAGCGAAGGTTTAGACAGTTCTAGACCATAAGTTAAGAAAAGATATATGCACATGTAGAGTATAGGATCAATGTACATGTCAAAAGATCCAAGCTATGATGTGATTCTAATGCAGATCAATATTTGGATATAGCTATGGCGTCTAACTCACAAAGAGTAGTTAACGAGGAAATAGAGAGTTATGCTCCTTTATTTACAGAGTTTGAAAGTGCTTATGTTCCCTTTAGAAATGAAGGAGATGGACATGATATGTTCTTTAGCTCATGGATGAGATGTTACGGAGAATTGCATGGACTGTACCATAGATGGCAGTATCATCTGTACCGATGGAGATCCTTAGTAGACCCCCAATTGAGAAGCTTCATAAGTACGAAGGCATTGAGTTTAAAGGAAAGATATTTGATGATCCATTTGGAGCAGAATATTGGTTAGATAGCACTGAGAGAGTACTACAGTAAGTACAATACTCTTCTTCAGATAAATTGATATGTGTTGTTTCTTTACTGAAAGAGAAGGCTTGTCAGTGGTGGATCACAGTGGCATAGGTGATTCCTCCATAACATCGAATGTGGGAGAATTTTGTTGCAGAATTCCAAAAGAAGTTTGTTGGAGATCTATACATAAACGAAAGGAGGAGAAAGTTTCTCTATCTCTAACAAGGGAGGTCTACAGTTAGCGAATATGAGAGGAATTTCATTAGACTTAGTAGGTACGCAAGAGAGTTGATAGCTACAGAGGATATCATACGCAATAGATTTGAGCAAGGTCTACATAACGAGATTAGGATGTATTGGCTGCTCAGTTTATTAATGATTTCTCTACTTTAGTGAAGGCAGCTCTGAGTATAGAGCAAATTATGACTGATGAGTGGAATAGGAAACAGAGGGGACAATAAAAAAAGGAATCAAGAACAGATGCAGGGACCAGTAAATATTCCTCAAACTAGTAGTAAGAGATTTAAATTCCTGCAACAAATGGGGGAAAGACAGTTATAAGAGTTGAACTAAAGGTCTGGGGGTAGTTCTATGAGTAGACTAGAGTCATATGTTACCCCTGTTAGCATTGGAGAGATGGTACAAGGATCTCAATTTCCATTAGTTTGTGAGTATTGTGGAAACCCACATAGAGAAGTGTGTCAAAAATTAACAATAGCATGTTTTGTCTGTAGATCTACCAAATATTTGATGAAAGATTGCCTAAGAAGACAAACTTTATAGACACCATAGCAGGAGCGATCTGTTCCTCAAGAGGGCATAGGCAGAGGCCAAGGGAATATAGGTGTAGCTAGTTAGAGAAATATTGGAACCTCTAAGACAATAAATAGTCCAGACACTAGAGCACTTGCCAGGACATATGTGATAAGAGCTAAAGAAGATCAGGACACATTAGACATGATAACTAGTACACTTTTAAATTTCTAATATTTTAGTATATGTATTGGTAGATTCTAGATTCACACACTCATATATAAGTATATCTGATAAGAATAAAAGAAGTTTTAGATAGATACCCTAGATTAGTAAATAAAGATAATTAAACCTTTGAAGTATAGAGTGGTAGTGAATAGAGAATTTACATAAAATGTTTGATGGAGATTTATGTACATATTTTTCTTAGAGATTTGATAGAATTATTTTTAAGAAATTTGATCTAAAGTCAGATAGGGATTGGTTGTCATACCTCCTACCCGAATTATGATTAACCTGGATAGAATGTGTACTTCAAATACTTATGACCAATTTATCCGTTAATAGCAAAAGCACTATCAATTAATACAATGATAATTACATATCATTAATAAATACTTAATATACATTCCAGTTCGACTCTTAGTACATATGATAAGCTATTGTTTAGTTCATTACATCACTAAGTACAATACATCCCAAATACTAGATAAACAACACTAATAGTAGAAACAAACCAGCTGTACAAAGTCTTTAGGCTGCAGACCTCCTGACTGACTCGATCCCTTGTCTCGCTGCTCGAAACCTGTGTGTGGTGAGAACTAGCATGCTTAGCATATTTTGCTCAACGGGGGTACAAATAGAAACAATACATATTGAATATAATGTACAAATAATAATATAACTGATGTGAGCACAATCCACTTAAAGTCAATGGAGCTAACACCTCCACAAGGGCCAAATACAAGGTCAAGGGCAAAAGAGCTCAAAGGAACTTCTAATGGACTCATGCAACTATATACGATTGAAGATATGTTCGCTACTGAGGGTGGACAAAGGCTGGTTCAGCCATATTGGAACCAGGAGAAAATTAGCTTCATGCGTGAACAGTAACTAAGTCACGTTCGTGCCTGGGAGAGTCACGCCCGCGAATAGGGAACCAAAGTTTCTGTTTCTCCAGGGTGCATTTTCGCGCTCGCGAAGCCAAGGGTCATGCTCGCGACTAAGGATCCAAAGCTTCTGTTTCTCCAGGGTGAAATTTCACGCCCTCGAAGTAAGGGGTCGCGCTCGCGACTTGTAATCCACAGTTTCTATGCACTTTTATCGCATTGTCGCGCTTGCGAATTTCATAGTCGCGGTCGTGAATTTTTATCGATTTTTAACAAAAAGACCTTTTCATTAAGGGTAGTTTAGGTCTTTGAATTTATTTTGAATTAGAAACCCTAATGACTGTAATGAGGCCATATATAAGGACCTCTTATGATGTATGGCAGACAATGACATATGAATTTTCATCATCAATTGAATGATAATTTCTTCTTTCAAGGAGAGTCTTGGTTCTCAAACTTGCATAACGAATAAGGTTAGTACATCAATTGTGTGAATCTTGTTTCTGTGCATGTTAATTCAAACAATCCATAATAAGTGTTCTTAATTGTAAATCAATTAAGGGTTCTTTAGATTGGGGAATTGTTGTCTAATCTAGAAATCATACTAGGGTATATGTCGTTTCAGTCTCCAGTAGGCTGGGGTTCTGCATCAATTGGTATCAGAGCTAGAATTAGGGATAATTCTTTACTATCCTTTATTTTCTTGTTTTTCTGATTTGTCGAACAATACAAATTCGAATCTACACTATTCAAAATTTGAGATTTCCTAGATTGAATAATATTCCAGATTTGATTCTTCTGTTCATACAACTCTGAATTTGTTTATTTTTGGTCACTTGCTTCTAGAGTTGCTACTTTCGTTATTGGTAGTTTTAATTTCATTGTTTTCTTATAACTTGAATCTAACGATTATGTGCTGGACTTGTGTTCGGAAGTGCAATTTTGAGATCCCAAGTGAGCGTTGAGAGTAAACACGTGAGGGAGTGATTTGTGATTTTCTTCAACAATGTCTGGACAAAATAGTGACAGTATTGCTAATCCTAACCCTGATTTCAATGTTATGTTTAACTCCCTCGTGGAGGGAATGCAACAACTAAGTGGCAGGATGGAGAGCATAAATAGTTGCATGGATGACATGGAGGATAATCTTCGGGCTTTTAAGACCAAAGGAAATCAGAGAAGGAATGATACATATTTTGAAGAAGACGAAGAAGCAACAACCACACTTCGTCCACGAAGGATGGGAGGACGTGATAGAGGGTCACAAATGAATGAAAATCTGAATTCCATCAAAATGAAGATTCCAAGCTTCAATGGTAAGGCTGATGTGGATGCCTACTTGGAATGGGAGAGGAAGGTAGAGATGGTGTTCACTTGCCAAAACTACTCCGAGGCTACCAAGGTAAAATTAG
>CAOGCB010606106.1:0-15811 GCA_948266635.1 Cnidoscolus chayamansa
AGACTTGAATGGAGGCGTAAAATCCGAGTAGTGGAAGGAGTGTGATTGGTATATTACCTGAGAGCTTATTTGTTAGAGAATTCATACAGCCGACCCCAACTTGTTTGGGAATAAGGCTTTGTTGTTGTTGTTGTTGTTGTATGATAGTAAAATTTTTTCTTTGTTGTTAGCATTTTCCATACTCTAGAGTCATTGGAGATCTTTGTAAGTGGAGAGTATTGGTGGTAGGTACGGGTGTAAACGAATTAAGCCGAGTTGAGCTTTAAAGAGTTGAAGTTTGGTTTGTTAAATTTTTCGAGTTTGAACCGAACTCGAGCTTGAACCAAACTCGAGCTTGACTCATTTTGAACTTGAGCCGAAAATTAACAAACTCAAAGTTAAACAAACCAAGATGAGTTGAGCTGAGCTTTGATTGAGCCAATCTTGAATAGCTCTCAAGATACTTGTCTTATTTACAACTCTAATGATTTTTAGTTTAAGTTTGACAGTAAGAATTTTAATTAAACGAGTACATTTTATGAGTTAGCACATGAACTTATCACTAAACCAACTTTTGAGCTTTAATGAACTGAATATCTCAAAACAAGCTAAAAATTAGGTTTGCGCTTGGCTCATTAAGAAAACAAATCAAGTTAAGCCAACTTTTATAATCTCAAGTCTCGAGTAGCTCACAAGCAGCGTGATTCATGTTGGGATAGACTGTAAGTTTTAAATTTGTTAATGTTATGATCCTAGATAGCGGATTGTGTCATGGGAAAATGGATAAAGAAGAAGCTCATTGGAGGGAGCTCTTAATACCTCATACTCATTGAGAGAGCCTTAGATCTCATAATTTGATTCTGAAATTGTGCTTCCTTTTAGTAATAAATTATTATCTATATATAGAGATTATAAAAGAGTCCTGCCATTAAATTAATTCCTATTATTTAGAATTTTAATTTCTCTTAACTTAGAATTCCAATTTGAATGAATTAACTAAATCTTAATTTAAATTGAAATCCTAATCTAAATTAAATTACTGATCCAAGACAAATTTCTTGCCCAAATCAAATTCCTAATGTAATCCAGTGTCTATAACGATAATTCCCTCCTGGAAAAAGAGCTTGTCCTCCAACTCAAATTCTAGACACGTTTGGCTAAATGGATTTATTGAGTTCCTTTGGGCATCATCTTGTGTTTGATCTTGCTGCTCCTCTACTCCAACCAAAACAAATTCTTGTATGGATGACTAACAAAATAAAGTGCACCACAGTCATGACATTGCCGTTTTTTTATTTGGTGAGCTTTTTTAATAAATGGAGAAGCAATAATTCTTGATTTGGAACGCGATATATTGCTCCATTAGTGCCATCAAACATTAGGAAATCCAGCCTCATGTATTTTGATTCCAAACATGTTATTTGGTGGCAGTGTTTACACTTTGCCTGTTGTCTCTTGGATTTGATTCAGACCCCAGTTTCCACCTTGTGTTCCTTGCCTCGGCGTTTAATCAAGATGCTAAGTATCTCCTGTATTTGTCGAGATAAGTTTTGAAGTTGAGCCTCTAGGTGAGACTCCATCAGCACTATATCCGTGATCCAGGACCGTAACAGTTAACCTTCTCCTTTGCATCAAATCGTCCATAGGGGTTAAATCCACTATCTTTCGTGACAATTTGTAAGCACTTTTCAGCAGTCATTGTACAAGTGTGTTAATGCCATAATGACACATTTATATTATTATTTATAATTTCTGTTGTGAAACGCCTACAAGTTGCATGGCATTTTGGATTGTCAAGATTAATGCTATTTTTTTTATCATGCAGAACAAAAGTGAAAATGCAATTATGATGCACTTTTCCGTGGAAGATTTACTCAAATTTGTTAAGGGAGGTGGAGTCCCAGCAAGCAGAAATGAAGCAAAGCAGAAAAAGGGAAGTTGCTCATCTGCTCCACGCTCTTATTTTTTCCAAATGCGATGCTCTGTAGGTTATCACAATTTGTCTTCCTTGTTTTCATTAGCTATCATGTGGTTGTGCTGTGTCCTTTGCTTCTGATTAATATGCATGTAATTGTGTACTTACAAAAGTAAAAATAAAATGGGAACCAATTATGTTATAGGGAACTGAAATAAAATACTTTCTTTTCTAGGTCCTTTTGAGATTTGTTTTAACCGTCTTTGTTCTATGGACATAATTAGAACTGAAAAGGTTGGATACATACTCTATCACGAATGGACCTTTTTATGTAGCCCTGTTTGAATACTCTTGGGAATTTTGCTTGTTTAAAGCTGGATTGAAATTTTTTACCCTTGATTTTGTTGAAGTTATGTTGTCTTCTATGATCAGTTCATCCTTTTATTTTTGCTTTATTCTTTTCACCATTAGATTAGATTTTATCAATTCATCTGATAGTAGTTATTGACAAAGTAATATTTTATTTTGTGAAACAAAATGTAGAAACTCCCTAAAGTTATCATTCCTAATATCTGGTGCTAGCATTATCTGTGGCCTAGGTCAACTATATTTGTTTTTGATCCATGCAAAGTCTTATTGGTATATTTATTGGCACTTCAGCAACAAGAAAATGGTTGTGGAAACAGTTTCTTTTTTAATCCTTTCAACTGACATATGGTACTTCTGCAATTAGCTGATAGCTTCTTTACAAACCAGGAAACAAATCAACTGCTCCCAGTGGAAATGGTTCAACATCTTAGAGAGGGCACTGGATCAAATGGACAAGTAATTTGCATGCTTGCTCTTCAATTATTCTGGGGTTTAGAAATTGGAATATATCTGGCATTCACCAGATATTTTTGATTTGGTGGCCTGACTTTGATAAGAACTCAATGTGATGCTATCAGGGCATACTCAGAATGTATTTATGATGGTTTTAACAGATCTTATTAAATTGTCCTGCTCGGTGCTAAACTCTTCAAGTTTTGCCGATGCAGATTGTGCATGTTGAATACATTGGCGCCAGAAAAGCCATTTACGTGGAAATACCACGTGAACTCTCAGATAACACAAAATCTGCCCTGAATCTTATGGGGATCACTAAATTATATAGCCACCAGGTATAGTCTTTGTGCTTCAGCATCTTCTTTTGAATTCAATTTATCCTCATTAGGTTTCAGCTCCATCAATATTCATAGGCGGAGTCTATCATGGCATCTCTTGCTGGGAAGAATGTTGTAGTGTCAACAATGATATCTAGTGGGAAGTCCCTTTGCTATAATGTGCCAGTTCTGGAAGTACTGTCCCAGAATTTGTCATCATGTGCTTTGTACCTCTTTCCAACTAAGGTATGTTGCTACAGGCTTTTCAGTTTATCGTAGCTTTGTGTGTTTTGGACTCCTTGGCCCTGCAAAATCCTATTGAATTCTCTTGATTTTTAGTTTACATTTCGGCATTTTGTAGATAACACTTACTGTTCATGTGTGTAGGCCTTAGCTCAAGATCAACTAAGAGCATTGTTAGCTATGACTAAAGGGTTGGATACTACCATAAATATTGGTATATATGATGGTGATACTTCTCAGACAGAAAGGCCATGGTTGCGCACTAATGCCAGACTGGTACTGTAGTAGGCTGTAGCTATCTTAAACATGACAATTTGCTTTGTGCTTAAATTTTTTCATACTTTTGAAGTGCAGCTGATCACAAATCCAGATATGTTACACATTTCAATATTACCGTTTCATAGACAATTCAGTCGATTTTTATCAAATATTAGGTATCATATTATCATCTGACTACAATTTATTTATTAATTATTGCTAATTTGGGTTTATTCCTCTTGTGATTAAGTTATGAATTATATCATATCTTTTACATGTTTGCATTTTTAGAGGTCTGCTTTACATAAATTTAGGTTTGTGGTGCTTGATGAGGCCCATGCGTACAGAGGAGCATTTGGATGCCATACTGCTCTTATATTGAGAAGACTGCGGAGGATCTGTTCTCATGGTACAATTTCCTCATCTGGTTACAAAAGATAGATCCTTCCTTCTCTTTCAATTATCCTTTCAACTGGACATGGAGTAATAACAAAAAATAAAAATAAAAAATATTGATAACAGTAATGCACTCGCTGATTTCAAGTGCAGTGTATGGCAGTGATCCTTCCTTTATATTCTCAACTGCAACTTCAGCCAACCCTCGTGATCATTGTATGGTAAGATTAGAGACTGATAGAAATTTTATGGTGGTTTCCTTTTTCATTATATTATAATATAGTGTAATTACTTCATCTTTTCCTTATTTCTTTTCTATTTGTTTTCTTTTTTATGAAAGTTTTTCATAAATATGAATAATGTTTGGATGACCATATATGTGAGATAATGATATTCAAAAGCTGTAAGATTCAGTGTTTTTGCTTGAATTACTGAAGTGGCTTTAGATACACCAGTCAAAAGTCTGAAAATGGAAAGAAGTTATTTATTTTGCATAACCACATGCTCATAAATGGATCTTCTGCTTCTTCATGTGCCATCTTGGCCGTCTTATGATGGATTCCCATCATTACTGATAGAAATCAATTAGATAGAGAATCTAGTTAGTTTTCAACGTTTTCTCAATTTTACACAGCTTACCTTATGCTGTGTTCTTTTGTGGGACAGCCAAATGGTGCTTAAGTTTGAAGCACCATACTAGAACAAAATTTTAGTGCATGTAAGCATCACAATTTTCAGATTTGAGGGTTTTTTTCCCACTTACCTTTATTGTATTTATTGATCAAAACATTTATATTCTGATGCTCAGGAACTTGCAAACCTTTCAACATTGGAGCTCATTAACAATGATGGAAGTCCTTCTTCACAAAAATTGTTTGCTCTCTGGAATCCAACTTGTCCTGAAACTGTAGGTGCATTGCTATTGTTCCTTTTCTCAGTAAGCATGAAAGATGTGCATAAGAATATGTTGTCTATTTACTAAATTGCATTGCAAAATTACAGGCGTCAAATAAAGATGAACGTGACTCTGCAAATAAAAGAACAAGGTGACAGTTAGCTTGATTTGTATGCGGGTGAAGTGTTGTTTATATGATATTGCGAATGACTGTAGAGTCGCATTTTATACTTTATGTTAATATGCTGCCGACATGATAGTGGTAACATGTCAGTTATGTCATAGTTAGATTTTTAACACTGCAGATGGGATGGGGTTATCAAAGCATATAAATATAATTCAATGGGAAGGTGGTGGCTTTCTCTCTTTTTTGTTTGCAGCTTTTTTAGATTTCTTTTGCTTACCTTTGCTTCTTTCTAAAAGCATTTCAGTTAAAGCATCGGCCAAATGCATATAGAGGACCTTCTACTATATAAAATTGTACCATTGAGTTAGCGCCCTTAAAGTTTTACCTTTTTTTTAATACGAAACTTCTGTTTCTATTTTAAAGACAAAGGTCTTCTTGAAATAAAATAATATATAATTTTTTAACAGATTAAAAATTTTATTATTTAAAAATTTCTATTTTTAAGAATTCTTTGACTTGTACTCCTACTATAACATATTATAAAAATTAAAAAAAAAAAACAATTTGTTAGGGGGACATTTTTGTCGAGCTCATGCTCAAGAAAACTCATCTGAGTTCCCTTCTATTAGCCTTTTTTTCATGTCATCAACGCAAATACAAAACAAATGCACAAAAGATATTATGAAGGATGGCAAAGTCAGAGCCCATAAGGAAGACATCTTCTAGAGCAATCGGAAGATCCAAAGCATTTACTCCACTTGAAAATGGGAGCTCCATCTCCTACTCTGTTTCAGCCTTCACTCTGACAAGTGATTGTGGTCATCTGTGCATCATCATCAGGAACAATGACTTCAACAGCTCCATACGTGTCCTTTTCTCTTTGTCTAAATCCTTATAATCTTTCTCTCTTTGAGTTTAGCATATCAGAATTTGAATTTTGAGTTTTTATCTATATGTTTTGCACTTGATTTTCTTTTTCTGGTCTTCCTCTCCCTTTCACTCTCTCATAAGTTCAAGTTGAGGTGGTATAGATCATCTTTTTGGAGGCTTTGTGGATAGGTATGTCGATGGAGTTAAGTTGAGTTAATATTGATATTGAGTTAGATGGAATTTTCGTGGGTCGCATCATGTCAAGTTAATATTCAGTGGTTTGTCAAAATTGGCAATGTCTTTCTGGTGAGAGTATATGAGAGATTTTTTGTACTTCCAGTGAGAATATATAAGAGAATGGAAGGAGACTTGGCTTTTGGATTTTTTTTAATTGTTCTAAAGGTTAAAAATGTAGAAATAAAAAATTTAAAAAGAATAATATTAATATTTTTTGGTCTTGTCAACAATTTGTGTATTATTTTATTTCAAGCAGGTTCAGTATGCTTCAAAAATAAAATTTGTGTTCAATTGAACAGTATACAACTTTAAGAGCCAGTTGCATATTTTGATACAGTACAAGGCCTCCATATGAATTTGGCCTGAAGCATATGATAATCTAGTAAAAGATAGTGAATTGTACTATATTTGCATAACTAAGAAATTTTTTTTGATTATCTTTAGCCTAATGAAAGCATATAATGTGTTAGATGTGATGACTTGATAAACAATTCTGTATATATTGATGAGACTGGAATGGTATTGTAATGCCTAATACTCTATTTCTCCTTCCAGTCCAATCTCAGAAGTGTCATACCTCTTTGCCGAAATGGTTCAGCATGGGCTTCGCTGCATAGCTTTTTGCAATTCACGCAAACTCACTGAGCTTGTTTTGTCATATACGTATGTCATATTGATTTCATGAATTAAATCCAATCTGAAAGTCCTATTCTGATATATTGCATTTAGAACTTTACTTTTTCTTGTTAAACATCAGATGCTGAAAGAAAATGATGTTCCCCATTTCTATGACTGTGACAGGCGTGAGATTCTTCAAAATATAGCCCCTCACCTTGTGGATTTAATATGTGCTTATCGTGCTGGCTATGCTGCTGAGGTCAGTATTCAATGTCTGTTTCACTTTTTCTCTCCACATACAAGTATGATGGCAATGTTGATCATGATTTTTTATATTATTTGGCAACAATAGACACAAGCATATTACTTAATTCATGAATTGTAAATGAGTTTCTTTCTCTTGACAACTAAACTAATAGTTGATCGGTTTAAATGGATCACTATTCTTGAGAGAAATGTCAGTAATACAATCAGTGCCTGGCTTTTACATTTTAGATTTGCTATGTTGATGCCTTTGTTGTCACTAGCATATGCTGATTGATGGTCATACCTGTCTTTGTATATGTTCCTTCCCTTTCTTCTTTTTTTCCCCAGAGTTTAACTAATTGTATACATAATTGCCAGCAGCAAGTTAATGTCTTATAATATGGGCCAACTGATAAAACAGGATCGAAGGAAAATAGAGAGAGATTTTTTCAGTGGCAAGCTGTGTGGTATTGCTGCGACAAATGCTCTTGAGTTGGGCATAGATGTTGGTCATATTGATGCCACACTGCATTTAGGCTTTCCTGGTAGCGTTGCTAGGTACAGTGCTTGTTCTCCTATGCTTTTGTCTGGAACATGAAACATTTGTTTGATTCTTTTTGTTTTCGTTCAGCCTGTGGCAACAAGCTGGAAGATCTGGAAGAAGGGAAAAGCCATCTCTTGCTGTATATGTTGCATTTTATGGGCCACTTGATCAATATTTTATGAAATTTCCAAAGAAACTCTTCGGTAGCCCAATCGAGTGCTGTCATATTGATGCTCAAAACCAGCAGGTTTCAAGTTGTCTGTTTCCTTTGAATTAATTCCTTTTGTGGATCCATTTCATTAGCAATTTTATACTTGTTATTTGATGCCTTCCTCTTTATAGGTGCTTGAACAACAACTGGTTTGTGCCGCTCTTGAGCACCCATTGAGTTTGCTTTACGATGAAAAATATTTTGGCACTGGTTTGAGCAAGTCGATAATGTCCCTCAAAAATAAGGGGTACCTGAGTACTGATCACTCAGATGATTCTTCTGCTAGAATATGGAGCTACATTGGGCATGAGGTAGGTTGTTTGTTCTCTCATTTTAGGTTTAATATAATACCTCACTCATACGTAATGTATATGTCCAATTTTGTTTGAGTGATTTCCTTTTCAAAAAATAACTTCCTTTTACAGAAAATGCCTTCACACGGAATCAGTATTCGAGCAATAGAGGTTGTAAGATACATTGTAATAGACAAGAAACAGAATGAAGTCCTTGAAGAGATAGAGGAAAGCAAGGCTTTCTTTCAGGTGTCAGAATTACAGTTATTCCGTTATCATAGACAACTATATGTATACCTGCTAGTTGCACAAGTTTATTCCTCAATTCATTCCTCCATCTCTTGGCTTTTAACATAATTTGTTTGATGTAGGTATATGAGGGGGCAGTCTATATGCACCAAGGGAAGACCTATCTGGTTGAGGAACTGAATATATCAGAAAAGATTGCTTTGTGCCGTAGAGCTGATTTGCAATATTACACAAAAACTCGTGATTATACTGATATTCATGTCCGTGGTGGTGATATAGTAAGTCAGTCTTTAGAGTTTGTTTTTCCTCTATTTTTTCCCCTTCTTTTGAACAATTTTGTTCTAGTCGATCATTCATGTTAGCATTCTGCTGGTCTTTTTCATTTGTTTCATTGGTGCACTGCACAATCTTGTTGGTCAGTATTACTAACAATATTCTGCCTGCAATGTTGACATCATAATAGCTCACTGTTGATAGTTACAGCTATGAGAGGAAACTTGAGCTGCATCTGGTTGATCATGGATAACCATAATTACAGTTGGAAACTAGAGCTGCAGATTTCCAAACTTCCAAATATACATGAAAGTCATAGCTTAAATACTTCTGTTGAATGTGTCGATACATTTTGTTTCTTCTATTGAAAAAGAAAGCTTTCCCCTTTCATTATATTTGAAAATCATTCTAAACTTTATACAGTTGTATTTTATATGATAGCCAACCCAAATAGTTTGATTGAAGCTTGGTTGTTTTTGAGGATTTAACAAAGAGTTTAGTTTTGAAGAGGAATTTAAATAACAAACCTAAAAGCCAATTGACTTGAAATTTGACCTTTATGATCCTCATAAATAGAGGCAATAAATACATCAGTTCGTACACTGAGCTTGTTTTTTTCTTCTTTATTTTGCTTAGTTACCATAATATTTGACCAGAAAATAAGTGTAGGGATGGAAGGAGTCCCAGTAGGGTCTTCTGCACTGTGGATTTTCCTCATTGAGACTAGACGTATTGCATTCCCACTTTGATGTTCTTCTTTGGTAAAAGGAAAGGATTTCCAGTTTAAGAGCCAAAGAAAATGTTGCCATTAGCTTTTGTGAGGAAGAAATGTTTTGGGAGAGACCAATAAAGGAGCCTTTCTGTTGGATGGAGGCAACTTGTTGTAATATTATGGGTCTCCTTCAACATAACATTGTGACCCAAAATATCATTATATTTGCTTAAGGGCATTTGCAAGTGTACTTCTCATGTTTAACATGACTTGGTAGTGGAGAGTGAATTATGGTGCTCACAAAGTTTTTGTCCTTTCATTCGTCAAGGCTTATCCAGCAAGAGTTTCCAATAACCAGTCCTTAAAAACGACAGCTCAAGCAAGTTCTTGCAAAGTAACGACAACTTGGTTTGGCTTCTATTGCATACAGAGAGGCACCAAGAAAATAATAGATAAGTGTGATCTTTCACTGCCTACATACTCGTATGAATCACAGGTACACTTAAAAGGTGTTGCTAGTTAATTTCTTGTTTTGACAACCTGTACTTGACACTGTCTTTCCTAGTAATATGATTTATCATATCATTTAATTGTTTTTTTAAATCTGTCATACATCTATTGGATACAGGCAGTATGGATTCAGGTCCCTCAGTCAGTCAAAAACTTGGTACAAAAATGTTTTTCATTTCGTGAGGGTCTACATGCAGCTTCTCATGCTCTTCTTAAACTAGTACCTTTGTAAGACTTTAAATGTTTATTATCTTTAAACCTGTGGATTCTGTCATTGGATGCTGATAGACATTTTAGTCTTGCCAGTAAATAGAACTGTTTCAATCAGGTGTTCTAATAGTCGATTATTCTGTACCTGCTTGAAGTTGTACCAATTGTATCTGCTCATAAGTGATTGTGATCTTGACTGCTTTAAGATGCATTGACATACAGATATATAAGATGCAACTCATCTGACTTGGCTCCTGAGTGCCCAAACCCGCATGATACCCGCTTTTGTCCTGAAAGAATTCTAGTATATGATCAGCATCCAGGAGGGACTGGTGTCACAATGCAGGTGAAAATTTTCAAAGATAAGATTAAAGAATTTGCTGTTATGCTTAAAGAACACGATTTTCAAATAAATATTCTAAAACTTTTGATAATCATGTCGAACTTTGAGAAAGCCATAGGATTTGAATTTTGTATGTTCATTTATTTAACGAGCTAAAAGTTTGGCTTTAGAGCAGCAGATCCATGTTCCTTCAGTTGTCCAAAATAATCTAAAATTTGTAGTCTACTTCAATTGAGATTTTCCTTTTGATTTAGTTTCTCCAGGCAATGATTGATGTGCAGTCCAATGGATGCAATTTTATTTATCTAATTTCTAAAGATTGCCAAGTGATAGATATGATAGTTGCCCTTTTCTTTTCTTGGCTCCTAATTGCGTGATATTTTTGCATATGCAATAGATTCAACCCTATTTCACAGAGCTTCTTTATGCTGCTTTGGAACTTCTCACCTCTTGCCACTGCTCTGGAATTACTGGTTGCCCAAGTTGTGTTCAAGTCAGCCTTACTACTCAGTAGACTCCAGTATTTGTCATTCTTATTGAGGATGATCATTAATTGTTATTTCTGCATGTCACAGAGTATGGCTTGTCATGAGTTCAATGAGGAGATAAACAAAGATGCAGCTATACTAATAATTAAGGTTCTGCCTCGAAGATATTATAACTCGGAACGTGTTTTCTGTTTCATTATAAAAATGGCTGATTTTATCTATTTGTTGTCAAGGGTGTTCTGAATGCAGAGAAAGATTACTTCGAACAAATGCCAGACTCTTCTCAGAACGTTGGAGGGCAATGTCCAGAATTCTCGAATTGATCAATGCTATTTTGTTGCAAGGCAAAGGTTAAGAATTCTTTTATCATTTTGATCTAATTGCTATCTGCTAATCCCTCGAATTATGGTTGATGTAGACAGTTTTTACCTTAGCATTGTTTCATTTATATGTAGATGGTGATGCTACATGATGGGGTAGATACCAGATTTTGGTAAATCATTTGTCTTTGTAAATTATCATGCATTACGAGATATATGATTTTGGTATAACATAATGACCGGTGTCCATAATGAAATATAGGTCAAATACATATTTATATCTCTATACTATTTGGGATTTAACGAAGTAAATACATAAACTAGTCTTATTGTCATCCGAAAGTAAAGGACGAATATCATTGGATAAAAGCCATTACAAGGCCTATGCATAATCAGATACCAACAGAAACACTAAACAACGAGATTCCCATATCATTCCAAGGACACTCGAGCCTTATGGGTAGCCATTGGATAGGATAATCGGCTTTTAGCTTAACGAGATTCCATTACCTTTAAGCCGCACTCTCTGGATGGAGAAGATAAGAATATGCGGACGTATTCTAGTGGTAAGCAAGTGATAGTTTGGATCAAGTAGTAATGGGTTCGAATCTTAGCAGCGGCAGGGTGGGGTTTCACCTATGTGTGTGAGCTCCTTGTGTAGTAATGAATTCCAACTTATATAGACTCTTATCCAGGATTATTTTAAAATGAAAAAAGAAAATCATTTGTTTGATTTTTTTTTATTTTTTATTAATAGCCTATACTAAACTGGTTGCAAATAAATATATTGATATTCTTTATTATATATATATATAAATATTACAATTAAGCAATCAGAAATAAACTATTTTCTTGAAAATATTTTCACATGTAAATTACTTTTAACAAAAGAAATGGGAACTGAATATTTTTAAATTTTACAATGTAATAAAACTAATGAATATGAAAAATGGAAATGCTAAACCTCTAGTAAGTAGTATGAGATTTTATGAATGGTAGTTCAAGAGTTCCCAGTTGTAGGAACGAGACGGCATCAGATATTTTATATTTTATATAATAATAATAGTAAATAATAATAAAAGAAAGGATTCTCGTAAAAGAAGAAAAACCAACCCTCTCAGAACTAACTCCAAGATACATAAAAAGAGAATAAGATATTGGGTTAAGAAATACGTAAGAGCATTTTGCTTTTTCAATTCCATCTTTTTAGTTTTAGTGGTAATCACTCCGTTAAATGAAAAGACAAAAAGTACCCATTAATTAAATTAGTTTTCAATTCCTTGAACATCGTTTCTCATTTTAACATGTTTTTATGTTATTAGAAAATTTTTCCTTCTACGCACTTAGATTGTCAAAATGGAAAAGAAGAGATACCAAACAACATAGCGTTTCACTAGACCTACTTCGTATAATGACGGGGCAGTTGCCCCGCAGCGTGGAGTTAAATTCCTCTGATTTGACTCTATCACTGGATTACCCTCCACGATCCTGTGGGCCAGTATATCACCTTTTGGTAAAGGGGGCAGTTGCCACGGACCTGTCACTTCCCTCCAACAACCCGAGACAAGTGGGACAGCAGCGGGGAGAGTTTCCCGTGGATACTGGGAGACTGCAAAATGGGGTGGGCGATCGCACTTCATGGAGGCGCCGGCGATATACAACCTACGATGCCACCTGAACGCCGCCTTCCTCGAGAGGCCGCTCTGCGCCACTGCCTTCAAATCGGTGTCGAATCTCTCCAAGCCCAAAAACACCCTCTCGATGTTGTTGAACTCGTGGTATGTGATCTCCAACTACATCTATGGAGAGGTTCTTGTCTGTGCACAGCTTCTACATAAGCTTTGCCTTCGTACATTTTGAATTGATAATCTAATTCATACTGTTGATGATTTATGATTGAGATTTTCTTTTATTCCATAAAATGGAAGTTCCTGAAGTCTGAGCTATTGCAACTTTAACTAGTAATGGCAACCGTCGCAACTAGCTATTGCGCCATGCTGGTGCAGGAAATGTATTATTCAACCAGTGAAATACATTAATTTTATGCCCTGTCTTGTCTCCTATTCATTAATCTATTACATCAGAGGGCTATTATTAATATTTACGCAGAAGTTCTACTACATTGCTATTCTGATAGTTCGATAATGTGGAATGATCCTGTTCCTGTATATAATAATGAGAGTGTAAATGCTAAGGAATGTTTCTTTAGCGTTGAGGAAGCTCACTGAAATGGTATATACTGACAAATAGTTAATGTTTCCAGTTGCATGATTATGGTCAAGGTTCTTGATTTCTATCAAATTTCTAATCTTTTGTAGCTAACATCCTTGTGTAGGTCCGTGAATTAGAAAACCATCCCAACTTTAATGCTGGTAAGGGATCTGTCTTAACCACTATGGCCACAGTCGAGATGGAAGCTTGCATTATGGATGGGAAAACTAAAAACTGTGGAGCTGTTTCTGGGCTCACCACTGTTGTCAATCCTGTATCATTAGCACGATTGGTCATGGAGAAGACTCCTCACGTATATCTTGCTTTTGATGGTGCTGAGCATTTTGCAAGAGAACAGGTGATGAAGATCTTACTGTGCTGATGCAATATTTCCGCTTGCATAAAAAAGTGGCCCTCTTTATGAAGTTTGCTTTTGTTTGCCTTGATTATTGATAAATTTAGAAATTATTTTAATTTAAATTTTCATCTTAAAATTAATAATTTGGGTTTCTTGTCTTTAGGAAATTTAGTTAGGATTATTATTTTTATTATTTGAAAACTTTATTATTATTTAAGAATAATTAAAAAGCTCTATTAGTAGTAGGTTATAATTTTCTTAATTGATATTGGTTTTAGTGTTTTCTTATTTTGAGACTTCTTATCCTAATACTATAATGTCTAGTTATTAGACTATAGATACCTATGTAATTTAGCTACTCTAGTAGAGCTTACTATGATTATTTATTGACGATTGGAAAATTTACGCCTTTCCCTGTCAATTGTTTTATTGATTTTTACATCATTGTACATCAATTATATTTCTTTTTTTTTTTTTTGTTCCTTCTCTTTTATATTCTACAAGCTAAGTGAATCTTTCTCTAATAGTAATTGCTTTATCTTTTTTTCTGGGTTTATGGAGGTAGATGTGTTGAACCCTGTGCTGGTAATCATGATTAACACCTCAATGAAAATTTTTTCTACATTTTTTTTAAGAAAGGAACTTTTGAAATTTTCAATTAAAGCTTTACCCCATATTAGTCTGGCTTTCATTTTTAATCAGGGTCCTAGCTCGACGTTGCAAGATCAAATCTACCAAAGAATGCCCATTATTTCTTCTTTTTGGGTGAATGAAGAATAAAATTGTTCTGTGGTTGCCATTTTCTTATTAACCTCCCTGCACATCTGCTGCGTCAGATACAGTGAATCCTTTTGAGTTTGACTTTACGCAATTATGAAGAAGTTTGGCTAGTTGAATTTGCAATTTAGTGTCAGATTCTAACCATATACTCTGATTTTAAGAGGGATTTCTTACATCTAATTATGTCTTCTTAAATTTACAGGGTGTTGAGACCGTGGATTCAAGTCATTTTATAACTCCTGAAAATGTTGAGAGGCTAAAACAGGCAAAAGAAGCTAACAGAGTCCAGGTATGCCTCTTCCTTGTAGATTTGGCTAGTGTTTAGTGCTTGGTGTTTGCATGTGCGCTGCTCAACCTGATTTTAGACCTATAATGTTTTTAATTTTTATGCATTTCTTGTAAATTGATATTAACATGTACATCTGCTATGTATTTTTCAGATTGATTATTCACAGCCCATCCAAAAAGATGAGAAAACTGAGAATCCAATTGCTGATGGTGATGGGGATAGCCAAATTGGAACTGTTGGATGTGTGGCTGTTGATAGGAATGGGAACTTGGCTGCTGCAACTTCTACTGGTGGATTGGTAAACAAAATGGTGGGTAGGATTGGGGACACACCCATAATAGGTTCCGGAACATATGCCAACAATCTCTGTGCAGTTTCTGCTACAGGCAAAGGAGAATCAATCATACGTGGTACCGTAGCTAGGGATGTGGCTGCTCTTATGGAGTTCAAAGGTCTTTCTCTCCAGGAAGCAGCAGCTTATGTCGTTGATGAGTGTGTACCAAGAGGCACGGTTGGGTTGGTAGCTGTATCTGCCACCGGAGAAGTTACCATGCCCTTTAATACAACTGGCATGTTCCGTGCTTGTGCTACCGAGGATGGGTATTCTGAGATTGCAATATGGCCTTCTACTTCCGTGCAGAATGAGTAATATCAGCAAACTACATTTGCTCGAGTCTTTTAAAATCCTGGAATTTGCTTAAAAATGTGCAATGAATAATGTTGGTGTACTTTCAGACTGATGTTGTGCTTGAAATGTAGAACCTGGTTAGTTGTTCATGAATTGTTAAGATATCTGCTGAAATTTAAATTAATATCATTGAAAATAATTTTTCAGTATGTGACTTTCAATTTATATAAAAACAAATTTAGTGATGTTAAGAAGATTTTTAAAATTTAAATAAATTATTTATAAAATAATTTAATTTTTAGTAATTAATTTTTTAGATATTTAAATATAAAATATATGATGCAGAATATTTTATAAAAAAAAAAAAGCAATATTCAAATCATGTCATATGCTAAATGAGCCATATGATCCACTAGACCATAGACATAAACTAATTATATTTTATCTTTTTTATGGTGTTTTGGCC
>CAOGCB010607151.1:0-13043 GCA_948266635.1 Cnidoscolus chayamansa
TGTTTCCATTAAATTTGCTTCCTTTCATTTCCTTTACATTTCTTTCTATTTTATCTCTTTTCTTCATTTCCCATTAATTTCATTATGTATTTCTTCTTTACTACCTTCATTTGCTTCACACTTTCTTAATTTTATTTATTACCTTATTTATTCATTAATTGCTAAGATTATTAATTTAGGTGCCTAATCTCCTAGGCCCAAATTTTTGTTCGTGACATGGAAACTGAGGAATATCCTTCACTCTCCTATGGTTTTTGAGCTCTTTCACTACTTAGTGATGCCTTGACTGCACCCCTCAATATCAAACCATAACTATGTACTAGGTGATACTTTTCAAGTATCCTTCATACTATCTTACTTTACTTAGTAGTATGGATGCCTCAGTTACATTCATTAGCCATCGAGTCATCTCAGTGACTTAATCAACTAATGCCTTGGATCTCATCATTCCTTATCCTTTACCAAGTTGAGAAAAATGTCTCAGTAGCAATGTTCGGCTTCTTTCATAACCCATTTTTTGAGTCATTTTGTTGACCAAGTCAACTAATGCTTCGATTTCATCATTTACTTTATTCATATATATTCTTTATTCCTTTTCAAGTCATAAAATATCTCAGTTTTACCCTTCGATCATCTCTATGACTTGGTTTCAGATGCTTAGTTCACAATGACCATATTATCGTGCCAATGACCATAAACTATTCGCTAAAGGTCAAAACTTGCTCCAAGATGTTTCTAATACATCCAAATTAATTTTATGCATATTTTCACTGAAAAACACCTCATTTAACATCAAACAACATTTTATAACCTTAATAACATCATTCTAACATCTACATTGCATTTAAGATCACCTTTCATCATTTTCCATTTCATCATCAATATTCTTAAATTTTTTATACATTTCCATTGAACACTCCAACCTATTGTCAACATACATATGCAATGACTGATTTGGTGTTTGCTAACTTCAACTCATGCATTATAATTCATTTCATCAACTCAGAACATGCATAAATCCATTTACATCTATAATTAGGTCCTAACTTGAAACCTGTAACTTTCATCAACATTTCACAAATATCTTTCTATCATGTTTGCATGTTCTATTATTTAACACCAATTTATGGGCAAAAAAGTTAGAAAGAGTTCAATTAACCTAGTTTAAAGGAAATCGGTGAAAGAGGACTCAACTTCTTCAAGTTTCTGCTGACATCTTTTCCCTAGAGTAGCTGGATTCTCAACCTGTCACTCTTTTATGTTTTCCTTTGTCTTTCTTAATGATTCTTTACACTTTTACCTTTTCATATCAATCATTGGTTTCTTTGACTCTTTGGAGGATTTTCTAAGCACAAAGGATCGGTTGGAAAATGGTTGCGATGAGAAAACATTTATGCCGTGGCCCTTTCTCGACATTTAGTTTGGGTGCCCAGCCATTGGTTTGGCTTCAAATCTACTTATGTCCAAATTTCCATTTTTGGCCCTTCCACTAATGTGATTTTCCATTTCTATCATATTTACCATTTTTATCCTTCTTTATTTTCTATCATTTTCTTCGACATATTTATCCTTATTAACTTTTCTAGCTTGATTTCTGAAAATTTTTAGAATATTCCATCTCGAAAATTTGAATTCCTATAATGGTGAAGTGTCGGGTGTTACTTTAAGCACTACGAATGCCAAATAATATGTAGTAGCATATGGGGCCATTGTGCTAGAGTTGGTAGCAAGACTCAATTTCTTGCAATAGATTACTAAGACATAACAAATTGATAGTAAAATAGCTAAATGGCAAGGACATGCTAAAGTGGGGAAGACTGATTAATACACTATAAGAGATAATGGATGTCTACTCTACAAAGACATGATATATGTTCCTCGAAGTAGTAATATTAGACATACCATACTAGAGGAGACACATAATAGTCCATACAAGATGCATCTAGTGAGTATTAAATGTACAAAGATTTAAAACATAAGTATTGGTGGTCAGGGATGAAGAGATATATTATAGAATATGTAGCTACATGTTTGACATGTCGGCAAGTTAAAGCTGAACATTAAGTTCTATGAGGGTTATTGCATCCTATTGTGATACCAAAATGGAAGTGGGATCAAATAATAATGGACTTCGTTACTAGTTTACCTTAGACATAAAAGAAGCATGATTCAATTTGGGTAATTATAGATAGATTGATAAAATCATCCCACTTTTTACATGTCAGAAATGACAACTCGATGGATAAATTGGTTGAATTACATATAAATGACATAGTTCATCTACATGGAGTGCTTTGTTCCATAATCTCTTATAGAGATATGAGGTTTACTTATAGATTTTGGAAGAAGCTCGATGAAGTACTGGGAAGCAAATTGAATTATAGCACAATTTTTCACCCTCAGACAAATGTGCAGTCAGAGAGAGTGATACAAGTATTAGAAGATATGCGAAGGGGTTGTGTCATTAACTTCGAAGGTAGTTGGGAGAGATCTTCACTAGCATAGTTTACATACAATAATAGTTATTAGTCTAGTATAAAAATGGATCTATATGAAGTTCTCTATGGAAGGAAATGCATAACTCCTCTTACATGGGCAAAAATGGGTTAAGGTAAGATAGTGGGTCCAGACTTGGTAAGGGATGCTCAAGTGAAATTGATGGTTATTAGAGAGAGAGATTGAAAGTCGCCTTAGATGGGCAGAAGTCATATGATATTGAGTATTACATTGGTGATAAAGTTTGCTTTTAAAGTGTCTCCATGGAATAAGATATTGAGATTTGGCAAGAGGGGTAAATTATGTCCTAGGCTTATTGGGCCAAACGAAGTCATTGAATGTGTGGGTCCATTGGCTTAGAGACTAGCTTTGCCCCTAAAGCTGGATCATATCCATAATGTGTTTCATGTATCTATGCTTAGGAGATACATATCAGATCCCTTACATGTGATATCGGTTGAGCAAATAGATGTGTAGCTAGATTTGACTTATGAGGAGGAACCAATTCAAATTCTAACAATGAAGGTTAAACGATTAAGAAACAAAAAATTCCCATTAGTGAAACTGTTAAGGAGAAATCACAATACAGAGTAAGCTACTTGGACAAGTGAAAAGGTTATGAGGCAACAATACCCTTAGTTGTTTACATAAAGAATTTTACGAATGAGTTTTCTTAAAATGGAAAGAATTGTCACACCCAATATGTTATACACAATTAGAGTCATGGTATATTATGTAGAGACACTTTAGTAACAATAGAAGGTTACAAATATAATCACAATCGTGTTTAGGGTTAAAGCTAAACATGGGTAAGTAGCACTAGGGCAAGTGATAGCTTACACCAATGTACTAGCTTAACACCGAGGTGCTTATGACTTAAAAAGCTTAGTTCATAAATGTAAAGAACACTTTAAGACATGTTTAATGAGTGGAAGTAAAATTTTAAAATAAGCTACACAAAGTTGTCAAAATTTCCAAGTAAGGTTACTTGGTATAACCTAAATAGGGAAAAATGGACTAAGTGGCAAGTATGTTTCTGTACATGGTGGCTAAAGTGTAATTTTCAAAAAAGAACTTGAAATACACATTAAAAAGGACTTAAATAAAAAAAAATAAAGCTTATTATGCCAATTTATAAAAAGGTTAAGTGGTGGTAGAAATAGGATGAGTTAAGTAGATCAATATAGAATCACTAAAAGTTTAAAAGGCAAAACCAATGCTAGCCATCCAATGTGCTACCCAAAATCATGACAGTCCCACATATGTCTCTCAAAATTAGAAAGAGAGTGGAAATAAGGATAAATGAGTTGAAACTAGCAGCTTCTTCATCTCTCCAAATCGGGCATCCAAAAATCTTGCAATTCCACCATAGACACTCTTCATCTAAGCTTCCAAACCATCAATTTTCACAAGGTTTTCAAGTGTCCTAACACTAAAAACATCTTACTAACATCCTAAGGGATATTATACAGCTAGGAGAGCCAATGAGAATCACTTTTGATATTATTTTCAATCCAATATTAATGGTGGAACCAAGATAGGGTGTTGTTTGAATATAGGTTGCATCATATTGTTTTGTTGGTTAATATTTTATGATTTAATAGAATTGAAATATTTTTAATTTGGTTCAAATGTTTGTATAACACCTTAGATTTTGTGAATATGTGTCTAGAACATTAAATTTGATGGGGAAAGTTTAACTAAAGTTGAACCAAAGTTGTAAACATGTTGAATTTTGAAAGAAAGAAAAACACTAGTTTGTGTCCTGAATCATGGCCAAATTTAATATGACTTGGGAGGGGAATTTTAAGTGTTTTCTTATGCCAAAATAGACCTAAATATATCCTAAACATTTTGTATAACTTAAAGGAGGTGTTGGAGTGAATAAAATTTGGGTTTAGGCACCAAGTTTAGGTGATGTCCAAGTGTGCATGCATATATGAGTATGTGTACATAGTTGTTTTATTTAGGTAATTTATTTTGATCATGCATAGTGACCATACATTCCTAAGACCATGTCATACATAGTTATGATACTCATTTTATATATTCCATTAGATTACATGATTTAGGGTAGGAACCACTATACATACTAATACAGAACCTTTCTTTCGAGTCATCATCCTAACCTTGTGAAAATGGGTAAAGGGAGAGGGGAGAGGGGATAAGCAAAAAAAAAAATGGTGTGACCTATTTTGAAATAGCTTTCTAAGTAGGCATAAAAAAACAACATACATAAAACATTCATTTCCATGCTAGTGTAATGCATCAATGTCAAACAATTCACATAAATTTTCAAGTAGGGTTAAATTGTCCCCATAAAGTGCTCGATTATCAAAAACAACTCCTTAGGACTTAATTATCGTTAAACCCAAGCAGCCAAAGCATACCTTCGGGCCAATGATCTAGGCAGCTGAAGCATACCTTCGGGCCAATGATTCAAGTAGCTAAAGCATACTCTCGGGCAAACATTACCATTAATTGTAGTGCAAAAAAGCTCATTTAGGCCATTTTGCTCTTACCAAATACTAGTGCCAAGTAGCTCCTTTTGGCTAACTTGTCACCAACATATTACCTTTCATTTCTGTCAATTCATTATATCATTGATGTTTATGGTTCATCAACTACTCACTGAGTCATACATATCATATAACATATATGCAATGCAACATATCTCATGGTGATAATGCAAGCAACCTAAACATCATGATGCATGCATATGTCATAAAACAATTTGTATCATACATTTAAAAATAGTTAGCATCTACTCACTCGGAAAATTGCATCTTCATAATAATCCATCTTCTATTGTGTCTGATTCCTTGAGTCCGACCCTACATTGATGGACTTTGGAGAGACAATACATGCATACACCCTTTCTATACTCTAAGACTCATTCTGATACTTCCTTATGAATTATGTCATTGCTTATGAGTTACTATTTTGTTACCCTAGGTACTTTAATGGGAAACCGAGTGATATCTTCACTCTCTATGGTTTCCAAGTCGTTTCCCTACTTAGCCGAGTGATGCCTAGCTTGCACCTCTCGTTATTGAATCATAACTCTATATCGAGTGATATTATCATTCTACACTATTGACCCCATAAGGGAAAAACTAATTTTGATGATTACAAAACTGAATGAACCAAGCTAACAAATTGCTCAAGTATTTCAGAATGTATAAATTACAAAGATTAAAGAAGAAGACAAATGGATGACATGAAGTTCAAGGTAAGAAGAAATGAAGAACAAGTTCAATAATAGGCACAAACATGTAAGAGAAGTGAGCTTTGATTTGCCAAAGAAAAATGTCACTTTCACAAAGGCTTTCAAAACAAATTTTCAGAGCAAATTTTTGAATTCAAGTAAAATCGCCTTTTAAGCAAAATTAGCCTAACTGATTTTATGACTACAATCTTTTATTAAATATATAAAAATGAAATTAGTCGACTTGTTTTTCAAAATTAGCACACTACTCTTAAAATTAGCTAAACTACTTTCAGACTCAAAATATGTAGCCAAGCTAATTTTGAATGAAACCTGAACTGGATCCTGACAAAAGTACAAACTGCATAGTCTGTGTAGACTGTACAACCATCTGTAGGATTCCAACGACTAGAAAACTAGTCGTTGGTGACCCTTTGGTCTAGAAATTTTTAGAGCTCATTCTCACCTATAAATAGTTACATTTACTTCAAGTTTTGGCTAATTAATGCAAGACTTTTATTGAGCAATTTTTAAGCAAAAATTTCAGCATTTTTACAAGCATTCATTGAGAGCTTCATTGGCAAATATTCTCTCTCTTCTCATAGCATGTAGCTGTAATTTATTGCAAAAGAGAGTGATTTATTTTTATCTTAAATTTCAATCAAGAAATTTATTCAAGTGAGGGTACATCACTTGGAAGAGGTTGTTAAGCACCTTAGAAGCTTAAAGAAGTTTGAAGGGGAATCAAACTTGTAAGAGGTTTTCTAAGCACCTGTGAAGCTTGGAAGAATTATAAAAGGTTTTATCTCTTACCTAGGAAAAGAGATTGATAGTGAAGTGGAAATCTCAAGGAGAAGCTTGAGAAGAATGGACGTAGGTCGGAGTTAGCCGAACCACTATAAACTCTTGCATTTGAATTTTCTTAACCTTACTCTCCTTTGATTGATTGCTTATTAATTCCTTTAAAATCATTTGAATGAGATTTATTGAAGTTTGATTGATTATCTTTGAGATTAGATTGAAACAGATTTGAAATTAGCAAATCAGAGTACTTAGCTAATTTTAGCGTGAACAATAACTTTTCTACAGACAAAAATTAACTAAGCTAAATTCATTTTCTGCTATCATTAGTTTACCAAAGCTGCACAAATAAATCAGAATAGAATTCACATTGGAAGTACTTAGTCACAATTTCATATACAAGTTTAGAGCAATAGCTTTCCATTTTTTTCTACATTTATACTAGAGTTGATTTAAAGAAGTCAGAATAATATTTGAAAAGGGTGTTTAAAGGTATTGCATGGAAATAAGCTAAGTAAAAGATTACTAGATAAATTGGCTAACATGCATGGGTTGAATAATATGGGGTAAAGGAAACAAAATAGTTAATATAAATAAAATGAAAATGTTAGCATGAAGACGTCTCTGTATGGAATGTCTCAGGCAAGTTAATGATTAGTTTAGGAAGTCTCGGTTGGGTAGTGTATTAAACTATAATACGTAATGCCTTGTAATATAGGATATAAATAGTGGTCACTGTTTGAGTAAAATAGGGAATATTACAGGGAATAAAGGGCGTGATGTAAAGATTTAAAGGGATGTTACCGAGTGAAAATATATGTAGGAATATGAACATAAGACATGGTTGAATGTGAAAGCCTTAATAAAATGGAATATGATCAACAAGAATGTATTTGGAAAATAAGTAGTGGATGTTGTATGTAGCCTTAAAGTTACAATAGAATGTGATAAATAAGGGATTAACCGAGTAGCACGTGAAATATAAGATGATTTCGTAACACATGACATAATGAACAGGATATGGTGGAATTGATATTATAAACTAATATTGGATACATGACCCTACTTAATTGAGATGGAAATAAAAAGATAGATTAGAGGTATGACATGTCATAGGGACCACAGCTGCCTCTTTTGCATTAGAAAATGGTTATTTGGGCTATATATTAGGTACCCCACATAGACTAGCCGATATGCCTCCCATAGGAAAAATGGTAAATCCTATAACTATCAATCGATCCTGCTTAATATGTTTGAGCCTAAACATTGGTTTAATTTTAGAATGATAAATAATGAATTGGTAATACAGGAAAATAATACATATGTTACATATTGGCTAACATGTTGGAACATTAAGAAGGAGCACTTAATCAGATGACATTGTTAATTATATTGTTTTATATTATTATGTGCATATTATGTTTGTAAATATATATTATTTCTATCTGTACACCTATTGAGCAAAATATGCTCAGCGTGTTGGTTCTTACCACACGGAGGTTCCTAGCAGTGAAACTGGGGGACCAAGTGAGTCAAGAAGTCTGCAGATAAAGCACTTATTACAGCCGGTTTGTTTCTACTATTAGTGTAGTTTATCGAGTATTTGGCATGTACTGTATCTAGAAATGTATAGATCTAAAACTGTAATTTATCAAGTGTATTAAGTAAAAATGTGTGTAACATAATGATAAAGTCACGTTATCATATCTAAACATTATCTAAAAGATGGGTATGTTTCTTACTCTAATGAGTGTTAAACGCATTAGGATTTTCAACAACACCAAGAGGTCTTTAATCATGATTTTAATGATATCTATGTAAATATTAATTAAAGGACCTATCACTTATCACAATCTTTTATCTAAATCATTTTAAAAATACCCATAGTTCTCCAAGGACAAATCGGTGATCGATCTTAAGAATTCATCCAATGGGTACATTATTTTGGTTGTTCCCATGTAACACCTTGATTTTTAGGGTAATCGAGTATGGTTTGTAAAAATATATGCGTATATAATTTAATTAAATAAAATATATTTTGAAAATATGTAAAATTTTAAGTAAAATTTTATGCAAAAATAATTGTGAACAAAATAAATGAGACATGAATAAATTAAAGTATGTACACGAAAATGAATTTAGCTAGGATTGAAAGGGTTGAATTATCATTCAAATGTAAATTTTAAGTGTGTGTAAATAAAATTTAAAAATATCTATGGGCTGGTTTGTGTAAGTTAAAAAATGGATTTCAACCTTTGGATGAGTGTCTCGATTTAAGAAAAATAATAGACCGAAGCTAGGCAAAGTGAGGGATCGGTTTTTTTGTGAAGCAATGGTCTTAGACTATTTCTTGTATGATGTGGGCTGGTTAGGGAAGCAAAAGAAGGAATGACTAAGAGCCCAAAAGAGAGTGAGCCTGGTACAAAAGAAGAATGGAAGAAGAGGGGAAGTAGCCATTTGGTTTGGCAAGGGAGGTGTGACCGTGAGTCACAAAGGTTTAAGTGGAGTTTCCACTTGTCTCTTGCAAACATAAACCTTAAGACATGTAGAACACATGGACAAGGGGAAAATTTACTGTAGATAAACAAAGAAGAAGAGGAGGCCATAGGTTGCATTTGGAAGCAAAAAGGAAAAACTGGACAGCAACTTCCTTTTCTCTCCACCAAACCCTTTCTCTCATTTTCCATTTCCAAGCTTCATGTGAGCAGATTGTGGTTGATAGAAATGGCCATTTGAGCTAGGATAAAATCAATGAAGACTCAAGCAAGGTGAGCAACCATTAACATCAAGTAATCGAAAACATTTCTCTCATTCTCCATTTCTAAGGGCAAGCTTCGGTTTGAGCTGGAAAGTTGGAGGAATTAGTCAATAATTTGGCAAAGAGAAATCAAGAGTTGATTGAGGAACATGTGGACAGCAAGTGAGCCAATGAAATAGTGACTTGAAGGACCAAAACAAGGAAGAAAATAGGAGAAGTCACAGCAGCATAATTCATAAGGTTTGGCGATATATTCATTTGCCTTACCAACATGATGTTAAGTGTGATTAAAATGAGATGAACTTTTGGTGATGTTTAAGCTGTAAATTGTGGTGCAAATGGGAAGCTTTTGTAATAGAAAATAAGTGGAACTGAGATTCATTAGTGTAGGGTTGGATAGTGAAAATTGTTAAACTTGATTTGTAAAGGACGTTAGATTTATGTGGAATTGAGTTGCATGAATAAACCTTGTACATTTGAACCAACTTAGACAGTGTGTGACCATGGAATGAAACAATATGGACCAATTTGTAAAAGATAAAGTAAACCGTGGGATAGGAGTATAAAAAATTTATGAAGTGTACTAAAACATAAGTTTTAAATTTAAAAAGAAATAACAATATAAGTAAAAAATGAATAGAGTTGCATGAAGGAAGGATAAATGGAACATAGTTTATTTTACAGAAAAGAAATAGTGAGACATAGACATGTTATCGATTTAATAAAATGTAAAACTTAATAATGATTTGAACATATATGTTAATGGAAAATTGATTTTGATAGAAATTAGAAAAATATATTTAAGTAACATAAAAATTCACGTATTTAAAGAAAATAAGAAGAAATTTTCATAATAAAATAAAAGTATATGTTTAGATTGGCCAAAATGAATGGAAGTGTTTAAATTTGTATTAAGAAATGGCTATTAAAGTATTTACAATGATTTGGTTATGAAATAATTTAGTTATGAAATAGTATAGAGAATTTATATATAAATGAAAAGGGAATAATAAAATATGAAATCTAATAATATTGAAAAAAGATGGTATTACCGATTACTAAAGAAATGATAATTTTATTTGACCAGGATAACTAGGTGAAAATAAAGTGCTTAATAATAATGAAAGATTTTAATTAATTAAAAAACCCTAAAGATTATTATCTTAAAAAACGAGGTTAGTATATAAATATGGCATGTCATAGACTAGCAGATCTGTCTACTAGTTATTAGGGATAAAGTGAGGTATCCTAATTTACGGGGATATAGTGAGGTACATTGAGTGGTATAATCCGTTACGCGTTCCAATGATTGATCGGGTTTCGGCCCCTATTGTTTTCTATGTCTAACTTTTGTGTCTACATAATATTCTTGGGTTGAATTGTGATATTATTGTGACATCAATAATTGATAATATTAATATTGTAATTGATCTATTGAGAAATTGTGAAAATATTAATACCGGATAGGGCAGTCACAAAGGACTATCATTACTGAATGATTCTAAATTGTTTAATGCAACTGAAAATATTATTGCTATCAGAAATATCATCACAAGTAACTTGTATCAGTAATTCTCACTTCATTGTTAAGAAAATAGTATATTAAAACAATGAATAACACGAACTAAAATTTTACAATATTATGACTTTTAATATTATCATTGTTAATGTTTACACTCACTTAGCAGAAATGTTCAGCGTGTTGGTTTTTTCTACATGCGGGTACTAATCCTCCGAAGTAGTGGACCAATGAAATGTTTCGATCTGCAAGCATCACTATTGGTTTGTGCTATGTATATTTTAATTGTTCTTTTGCATGTACTAGGAACATTTTAATATTATAATATTAATGCTGTAAAAAAAATTTAACCTAATTTTGATAATAATAAAAGGAAGTTACTATTTAATTTAATTTATTAATTTTATTACTATTAACTGTTAAATTGAATTATTGTATTGTTATAATACTACTTATCGGGATTTTTTGAATCTTGGTAACGGGTGTTACATCCCATGTTCTAATAGTGCAAAATAGATATTGACCACCTATGGTCGTTTCTCTCCTAATTTGTCCTAATGTGCTTACATATGAGCTAAACAGCATGCGACACTTTCTCCAACCATCATCAACATGAATAGCCAAGGATAACGTGATCTTTTTGTTTCATCTAATACAACTAGATTTCTAAAGGCAGGACCAACTTTTCCTAAAACTCCAATCTAGTAGGGTCTCCCCACCGCATTCCCTGTTCATATATATTTAATATACAAAAAAATTGCTTAATATACAAAACAAAAAACCATACATATACATACATACCTAATGAGACCTAAACTTTTTGTCGATGGGTAATCTTAGACTTCAATAGTAAGACTTCAATGGTGAGACTTCAATCATAGATAATGGAATTGATTGTGGTGGAGACATCAATTGTAACATCCTAGTTTTTGTAATTATGAATATTATGTATAATTTTGCAAATGAAGAAGTGTATTTTATTAAGAATAAATTAATTAAATTATAAGATAATTATTGTCCCAAGTGTAAATGACGAAGAGGTGGTGAATTTCTCACTTTTTTATTTTTTTTTCAATTTTTTAAGTTATTGCTCTAAATTTCTATGAAAAATTGAGACTAAGTACTTTTAATATGCTTTCTAATCAAACCAATACAAACAACTTTGACTATTTTAATGTTGTAGATTGTAAATTTAGTTAGCTAATTTTTAGGAAGTGAATGGGTTACTGTTCACGTTACTGTTCATACTGAAATTAGCTAAGTGCTCAGGTTTGCTAATTTTGACAACTATTTAAATGAAATCTCAAAGGCAATCAACAAAACATCAATACATATCATTCAGTAACTTCAAAACACATTAATAACCAATCAAAAATAAAAGATTAGGGAAGAGGAGATTCAAACACTGTAATTTATAGTGGTTTGGCAAAACTGCCTACGTCCACTCTTCTTAAGCTTCCTCTTGAGATCTCCAATCTACTATCAACCTCTTTTACCAGGTAACAGATAAACCTTTTACAATACTCCAAGCTTTCTAGATGCTTAGTGTGTAAGCATTTAACTATGCAACATATCTTAATACATGAAGATTATATAAATTGAATGCGGAAGAAGGAATCGAAATACCTCCTGCCATTGTCGTCGGAAAGCCAATTTGTTGTCAGAAAGCCAATCTCAGCGCCAAGATCTGGTTGAGTTCTTCCAAGCACTCCAAGTCTCACTCTTGATGGCGTATCTTGCAGAGAATGATGCTTGGGGACCCTTTGTTTCCAAATGTTGTCTTTATATCATTTTTCCATAAAAAACGATAACCATACAAGCATGGAATATGGACTGATTCAAGTAATGGTGGTCGGTTACTTCTCATTTAAAACAAAGTAACCGACAACTTACATTCTCCCATTAGGTCCATATATTCCATTATTTACCAAAATAAGAAACAAGACACATGAATCATGGCGATAGGTCCTCTAAAAAACGAGTATTATCTCCCATGTATTACAATGCATCACGCCTCTTAACAACAATCCATATAACTTAATGAATAAACCTTATGTTTACTTCAGGTCCAAATATCAATGATGTTTCTCAACATAAATGTGTACACAAGAAAATCAAATATGAGAAAACATCTGAATAGAGTTTTATTAAACCAACAAATGTATATACATGTAAAATAAAGTCACATCATGGAACCAAGTCCCATACTATCTACATGATCCTTAAATTTCAATGGTGGCATGCCTTTAGTCAAAGGATCA
>CAOGCB010607203.1:0-15858 GCA_948266635.1 Cnidoscolus chayamansa
CATTGTATTTTATCGTTGTGCAACATGGGGAAGTAATGTCAACGGAACAGCCTTGTGATCTAGCATATGAATTGGGAGATGGGCACCTGAATCTCCAAATCTATCCTCAAGGTTTTCCAAGGCCAGGTGGGATGTCTATGATTTTTAGTTCATTGAGAATACCAAGTATACTGAGGTTTATAGCTTCTCATGCATGTGCTTATTGTTTGCCGCAAAAATCATTTCTCCCTGCCGTGTTGACTAGATGAGATTATGCTGATTTTGCATTTTCATTCAACAAGATCATAATTCTGGTAATCTATCTTATATGTATCAACTGAAAACAACAAGCCTTTTTCCAAGTCTATTTATTTTTGTTATATGGACCATTTTCCTCCATGACTCTGGGATACACTTGTATAAAATGTAGTACAGCCAATGACAAATCTTTTTCAAATTTTATAGCAAAAGGGTCGTTAAATTGCATTGTGGCTGCAGCTGCATTTACCGTTTCAAATTTTCAATTGCATCTCAAGTTTGAGTCTTCATAAATTTAATTTCTCAACACTTCTTTAGCAAGTATCTTTCTCCTCTGCTCTGACTGCACTCATTAAATGTGTGGTCTTATTTTGTATTCCCTTACATCCATCTTTCCAACTTCATCTCTATCATGCTACGTTTATAAAGGAGTTCTTTAACTGACCAACAACTTCCATCATCAAACAAGTTGTTCATTTTGCAGCGTTGTAGAACTTGTTTAACTTGCTAGGATTTTATTGTTATTTTAGGCCGTCGTTGTTCTTCATTTTGACCACGTTGCTTTGATCCTATAATTTACTCTTTTCACTTGTATCATATTTCCGTATACTAGAATTTAGGCACAAAATTATTGTGGTTTCTTGAATCTCTACATCTATCTTGAGACCCTGGATTGTTTGCTGGAGCTGAAGAACTTGGTGGATTCCTTTACAGCTTTCATAGTGATATATCATTTCTTCAAATATAGAAGATGCCATTCTTGGGATGTGTAATAATTTGCGAGAAGGCTCTTCATGTTAAATAGCAAGTGGATCCATAGTATTAGTTTATCCATAGGTTCATTTATGGACAAATGGTCAGGTCTCATAGTATAGTGAGGTATTCATACCCTAGCCTACCACTGTCCCTGCAAGGAAAAACAAAATTAAAGGAAAGAGCTTAATGATTGTTGATTAGTTGGCGGAGATATATGTAATTATTAATTGTTATCATTTAAGCATTGCTCTTTTTATTCTTAGAATTTAGCAGCAGTCTAACCAAATTTGGGGAATTATATCATTTTTGCAGCAAAGCATCCATACCCTTTCAATGATCAGGTTGTTATATACGTTCGTCATGTTGGACCTGGCGTGTCAGTGGGGCAAGCATGGCAAGAAGGAAAGGAATTGCAGCAAGTGCCTAGAAAGCTATGTGGTGAGATTTTAATGGTCAAGGATTATGCTGCATCTGCAGTAGGTCGCTGAAGAAATCTGCCGTCTTTCCTGTTTACACACCTGTGCTTATTAGTGGCGAAGTTCTGGAGTCTAAAAGTAGAGAATTACTTGAAGACATGCATGCCAAGGTTTTGAAATTGACATGCTTCTTGCCAACGGTTTGAAAGGCGTGTTCAGCATAAACTATAAAGGAAAATACGAGAAAACAAAGAAGTTCCTTAATGACTGACCGGTGGCATCACTCGCCCCCTTCCTCTGAACCGTCCAACACTACATAGAACTGATATATTCTTCTTTCTTAATGTAGCTTCTGACGTCTTTGAAATGTCCTTCCGTATTAGATAAGAAAATTATGCACTCAAAAGATTTATTTTTCCCTCAAATCTGAAATGCATTTGTCACAACTGCTCATCATTTTGGAGGGACATATTCTCTTTAGATAAAACGGCGGACTAAATGCTTTTTGTAGCAACTTTTAAAACATTACGTATGGTAAGTACCAGTTAAGGTTGAAATGAGCATCTGAATGCAGGTTGGTTTCTCAGGACTCGAACTACTATCATCGTCATTCCTTGCAACCTATAAGTTGTTCTCTCCACCTTGTACTCTTGGTTCATAAGAATTGCTAGAATTCTTTTAACAAGTCCATATTTCGTTTGCATCTTGCCGTTATTCTTTACAGAAGTTTCTGCCACTTAAATTCCTTGCAGCAAAATTAATAATTGAAATTCAGAAATAATTGCCACCAACAAATTAATACTCTAAATTTGGAAATTCTTATTACCGTTCTCACATGCCATATTAATGACTACATTTCCATCTCATGGCAAATTGGCACTGCCAAAATAAAAATTTCCAAGCAAAAGCATCCTGCAAAAGCCTCCAGTTTTCCAATGCCAACAACAATTATCCCTTTTACATCTGCATGCTCGGAAGTTTAAACACTACATGCTGCGTTGCCACATCCGGAGCCATTTATTCATCAAAGAAGAGTCCAAATAACTGAAACAAAAATACTTAAAAGAACTCACTCAAGTCTTTTAACAAAATATTGGGCTCTACTTGTAAATTCAAGAGTTGATAAATTCTGTGAAATATAAAATGAAGAGCCAAAATCCGTAATTTGATAAGAGCATGAACACTTTGCTTGTATCTGGAAAGGAAATGGTTGAAGTAGATGACATATTTGGGAGAGGAGATTCATATATTCATATTCTGAACTTGAGATGCTTCTTTCTCGCAGAAAATAAGAAGAGAAGATTATCTACTTTGGGGATGATTTATCAATGGAAGAAGGAACCTTTTCATGAGTTGTTGAAGCTGAAATTGCCGAGTCTTGAGAATCAACAAGTTTACGCAGTCTTTCTTGAAGAGCTCGTACTCTGTCTTCGGTCTTTCTAAGTTTTCTCCACCTGTAGGTAGTCCACAGGGCAAATCCACCATATACTACTATATATGATGCCCATACATATGGATAAGTTTCCGCGTTCTCTTTCACTTTTTTATACTGCTCTTCTATCATTTCTCTAAAACCATGAGAATTTGTGCTTTGAGCATCATTTTCTCTTTCCTGTTGACTAGCCATTTCTTTTGATGCTATTCTACTGAACAACTGACCAAATAATAATCAATCAGAGCAAACTTACAGAAAACACAACAGAAATATTATCATTTATCACTGATCATGTTTGCTGGCAATAGGTACAGCAATGAAGGCCATAATTTCTGATGGTCACATCATGAGATAGTGTGGCAGCGCAAGAAACAGGTAACTGAGAACATGGTGGCTGCATGAGAGGGACACACAGCATGGTGCCAACTACTCCAAACCAAGGGTCCAATTATATGACTTCAAACAAACAGCCCTTCAATTTTTAGCCTAATAAGGTCCATTCTGCAATGAAACTACTCTGAGGCAGAATTGTTCAATATTACGCTCAAAAGATCCTCAAGTAAGCAAATTATCATAAAAAAGCAACTTTCTTCAGAAATTTGATATGATGAAGACCATTAAACTCATAAAAGGGGCTTCTTTCAATCAGATGTTTCAAGCGTTCGCTATGATACATTTCTTGAATTACAGACACAACAAAACAAATTATCCATACAACATCAACACAGTCATAAAAAATAACACAAAATCAGTTGAATCATTTGCAATCAAATTCCATAATTAAAAGAACACTAGTAAGATGTCCAAAGCAACAAATAACAGAAACAAAATCACTTATAACATCAACTAATAAACTCATATTGTTTCTCCAAATCATTAATCAGAAATTTGAAAACAAAAGATGAAAAACATAACCCAGGAAATGAACTCACAACTATGTCTTGGTTAACTCGGAACTCAGCTCTTGCCGAATGTGGTTTAGGGTTCTTTGTTGCTGGATTAAGAATGGTTTTAAGTCTCAATACTAAAATATCTTCAGTTCAGAAACTTCAAAAATTAGGTTTGCAGAGAGAGCAAAGGATTTGTATACGTGAACGAGACGGCGTGTTTACTGCTGAGGGAATGAGGGGACTTCGTAATTGTAGTTTATTAACTGAGACCGAAATTACATTTTGGTCCTTCACATCTTATAGAATTACCAAATACCCGGAGTTAGTTTCATTCCCGAGTCTGCGTCCTTTTTAAACTGGCTGTTATATTCTGCTGTAGGAAATTTGAATACGAAAAAAACAATGGAAGCACAGATAGGCAAATTCTTCGAGTCCATCAGCAATTTCTTCATCGGCGCCGATCAGATCCCCTGGTGCGACCGCGACATCGTCGCTGTAAGTTTTTGTTCTTGATAATTTTTCTCATGTCAAGCGAATGATTTTAGAGTGCTATTGGTATACCTCTACCTTAATATAATTCAATCTATACGATTAAGCTGAGAATTTCTGCTCTCTACAACGAGGTCTTGATGATGATGGCAATTAGGGTTTCAGGGCATTGGATATGCCTCTATTATTTTTTCTTCATGACTTTTTCAGTTTAAAAATATAGCTATGGTTTTGCCTTCTACTTAATTGTTTTTAGTTGAGAAACACCATATGGGGCTGGCTTTTTAGATGATACGTATGTGGACTGCTTGAAAATGTCCCTGTAGTTCTGTACTTGGGTTATGAGCCTACAGATCTGTGAAAATAGGCTCTACCATCATTTTCAGGTGATAGTTTCTATTGTCTGAAGCTAAGAAGGATTTTTTTTTATTATTTTCTATGTTCAGTAATCAATACGACATTGACTAATTAATTAATGAGTTTTATGTCATGTTAATTAATTAAATTTTTTAGTTTTGTGGGTTTTCTGGAAAATTATTGATAATTTGTGCAAGATTTTGAATGCATGCTTAATAAGAAGAGTTCTTTTAGTGTTAGGGCTTGTCCATAGGGATGAAATGTATGACCAGTTGCTCAGACATTCACTAGATATAGTTTCTCACCATTTTTTTTTCTTCTTTTGATGTTATGATGATGTTGAAATTCCATGGCTTTGATATATTTTGGGATTGCATAACATATGCACCCTATATATTGTTTCTTAACATCAATCATGTGTTACATTGTAATAGATATTCAATTTGCCTTTTCTATTTTCTCTGTTCTTACTATCATAAGACAACATTATGGGCTTGTGAGATCTTCATGAAGTGGACATGATTCATGAATTATTCCCTCTTGTTGTTTTGTATAGTCTTGAGTTTTGACTATCTGAACTTGGAAACTGCTCTTTCTGGTTCTTTTAGGTTGCCTGGATAAATGCTGCTTAGTTGCTCCACTGACAACTGTTGTTATTGTTATCGTTATCGTTATTGTTTGTGTTTTTCATTTAATTAGCTAGATAGTTGATAGGTTAGATTTTTGTCTCATGATGCTGCATTTCTTCCCATCTTTGTTTTACACCAGAGGTTGTAGTCACAGTCATATCATATTCCATACTTCATTTTGTGTGTGCTGTCTAACTCTATCTTTTTAACCTGGGCATCCACAGGGGTGCGAGGAAGAGGTTATTGAAGCTCAAAAAGGTTCCTCTGATGAGTTAAAGAATGAATGCATTATGCGTTTGTCATGGGCTCTTGTGCATTCAAGACAACCAGAAGATGTACATCGTGGCATGGCAATGCTGGAATGTAAACAGATAGATGCAAAACCATCTCTGTCTCTCCCTGTTTCTCTCATTGTGTCTCTCACATACACACCACACACAAGGGCTGTTTTCCTTTGGCTTATGAATGAAGGAGGTGTCCTTGGTCTATTATCATTGAACCATTAGTGTTGAAACTTTTGTAATCATCTACTGGAAGTTCTATAATGGTTTTTATTGCCCATGCTGTTTACAAGGGACTTAACTGTTTCATGTTTGCAGCTTCTATTGGCAACACTACCAACCCTCAGAAATTAAGGGAGAAGCTTTATCTTCTTGCCGTTGGGTATTACAGAAGTGGTGACTATTCAAAAAGCAGGGAAATGGTGGAGGAATGTTTGAAGGTATAGGGTCTATATTCTTTAATATGTTACCTTGCAAATTATTTTGAGAAATAGTTTTCTTTCATTGCTCAATATTGTATTCTCTTCTGTTGAAAACATGTGTATTCCGTTTCCTGTGATTTGGGATTGGGAATATTCTAATGTTCTGAATATCACATCATTTATCAATGCATTTCATAGTTGTAGTTGCAACTGATCATTGAGAACTCATAATAATTTAATGGAAGTCTTATGAGAAGCATGTTTTGTTAGTCTATAGTCACTAAAGTTGCATCACAAGGCCATAGTTTTATTTCATTTTGTGTTATTATATTATAGATAGAACCTGACTGGAGACAGGCGCAGTCCCTTAAGAAAGCAATTGAAGACCAGATAAAAAAAGGTAGCAACCAACCATCAATCACAACTTACCCTCCCTCCAATCCCAATAATGGTGATGGTGATATTCTGGTGGATCACTAAATTTTTTATTTACTCTACATCTTTTGTCCGTCTACAGATGGTGTAATTGGCATAGGCATTGCTGCTACAGCTGTGGGACTGGTTGTTGGTGGGATAGCTGCAGCTTTGACACGAAGGAACTGACTCCACCTCTGGTATCTGTTGATATGTAGAAGAAAACCTCTAAATGACATGCTTGATCCAGGAACTTGAACAAAGTATTAGCAAGTATATTGTTCGTTTGTTATTTGCAATAATGTGTATTTGAGAATGAAGAGATCACCCCCCACCCCCTCTTTTTTCCTTTTTAAGTAGTTTATGCATATTTGAATTGCTTAATATATTATCCTGAATCTCTAGTGTATGAGAATATATTGCATGCGATTATTGTACATATACTTGATATACTCTTGGCTACGGATCATGGTTGGGATTCATCACGGTCAATAATTCAAAACAAAATTGTTGCAAGTAGAATCTGTATTATAAATTTTGTTTGGTGCAACGGAAAAATGTTAATAGAAGTTGATGTCAGTTATGAATTGGTTTTAATAGAATTTCTTAGTATAAAAGCCTTCAGTATTGGGAGAGGGATTTAAATAGTATATAAATATTTAAAATTATAAAAATTAAATAATATCGATATTTAAAATTATTAAAAATTAAATAACATTTGAAGACGATTACCTTAATATATATAAGAAACATTAAAATGTCTAATTTTATAAAATAAAAAATATTTTAATTGAGTAATTTTACAGTTAATTTTTAAAAACTATTCTTTGTATGATATCAAAAAATGTCCTAGTCTTATGGACAGATTTGGGATTCAACAAATGGGATCCGAATGATGTGATTGAATTCTTGGAATTTATTTAAACCAAGCAATTTAAGGGAAAGACCCCCTGAGAATTTGCTGGGTGAAGAGATTAATGATGGCGTTCAAACTCTTTCTTTTTTTTTTTCCCTCCTAATGTTCCTTCCATTGATACATCATTATACTTTAATTAACAGAAAGTCATCCAAGAATAACGAAACTCATATTTCACATAAACCCCCCACGAAAAAATAACAACACCGTCCATTTTTCATAATGGAAAAATATTGTAACTGTAAATATTGGATTTTTTTTTTTATTCATGATATTGATCAAGGTTATGATTTATAACGGTCCTGAGGGAATATGATATCAAACTTGATAAAATGGGAAGAAGTTTACATCTGCAGATCAAATTTCAAGAACCGAGCAAAAGCTAAAGCTTTTTTTATTTAGTTACTATCGCTTAATTATTAATCTCTTCATCCCCCAACAAGGCTAAAAGGAAGGCCTTGTAGTCTCCTGAGGTATCTGTACCCACTGCAACATCCAGAGCTATATTGTTTCTCTTGAAATACAGCTCCTTTATCTCCTTCAAATCCTTTTCCGCTCTTGTGACGATAACTCGACTCAGAGCATCTTCATCAGTCCCCTTTGTATTCATCGCATACCTTACAATCTATACGCAAACCATCAATCATGTGAAACCAAAAGCAAGGCCAAGCACATTCATTTAAGTAATATATAACTATTTTCTTGTTGTACATGTAGAATCATCTCACAGTTTAATCTTCTATACTATCTTCTTAATGGACGTATATATATATACTGCAGTTTGAGTATCGAATGTACCTTTGCAAAGTACTTTTTGGGATCTCTAATGCATCGGATCACCATGCGCAATGCAGCTAAATATTCATCATCAGCTGGGTCACCCAGCAAACCCTGGAGAATACAATTCAGAATCAGTAAGTGAAACAGAGCATGTATATATATATAAAAGATACCTTGGTAATGGATGTGCCGTGGATGTCTTTGTAACGATTGAAAGTGGCATTGAGCTGTGACTTGCTCCTTGTAGTCAATATCCTAATTAACTCTTCATGGTTAAAGGCCTTGTCGTAGATATCCCCATGAAGAATTTGAGCTTCCAAATGTGCAGTCTTGTCATCAATTTCAGTGCCATCATACCTATATGCACTAACTACTGCAACCAAAAGCTGCATGCATCACGTACACAGTTATTACAATCACTGGCTGGGTTTTTACAAATACGTACGTACTTTGTTGATAAACACGTACTTTTCGAATACTGTCAGCAGTGGAGCGACTGTAAGAAGCAACATCTTCTTCTAAAGAATGCTTGTAACGAAATCGGTAGGCTCGTTTGGTTGCCAAGAGATCTTCTGGGGACTTGACGCAAGAAATTTCAATAATTACTCTGTAATCAAGAATTGGCTTTTGCAGAGCTCCATTAGCTAACACAGCATCTCTATCAGCTGGTTCCAGTGTCCACAGGCATATTGCCCTCTTCTCGTCCACATGATCATACGCATCCGAATATCATGTTGATAAATGATAAAAAAAAATAAAATAAAATAAAATAAAAGCTCTCAAGAAAATGATAGAAAAGAATAGGTAGGTAGGTAGGTAGTTGAAACCTGAAAGTCACCAGAGAGCTCGGACTGAAGCTGGGCGATGAGATCCTCTTGGTATATCTCTTCATAAGCTAGCCTGATAAGTTTCCTTTGGAAAGAGTTTCGATGTCCCAGTATCGATATTATGGTCTTCTCGTCCGTTCCCCATCCTGAGTTTATTTATTTATTTTTCAAACCAGAATTATTATTTTTTTTGTAATTATCTATATGACTAATAAAAATATATATCAATAACTTGGCATTAAATGGGTACAAAAACATAAAAAAAAAATTTTGAGATGTTAATAGAGAGAGAGAGACAAGAACCTAGACAAGCCTTCTTGATAGTCTCAGCATCTTCAACGGGAGAAAAGCCATTGGGGAAGATGAGTGTAGCCATCTCTTTAATTGCGTTTCTCCTAGCAAGAATTCTTACTCATAAATAATGACAAATAACGTCTCACAGTCAGAGGTTACTATCCACTTACTCAATTTTTTTTAATTTGTTTTAAATGTCTTAGTAACGCTGCTGTTGAGAGTAATTTTCTTCGGTGGTTATTATTATTAATATAATATAAATACTATTGAACGCAAACAGAAGATTAAATAGAGAATATAACAGTCAACAAAGACTCCATTCCATCATCAACTTCACTGCAAAATTAGGTCCAATCCATTTTTTATATAATTGGGTCTCTCTCTCTCTTCTCTTCTCTTCTCTTCAGCCTAACCGCGAAGCCTCCTTTCATTTTAAGAATCAATGTTACAATATAGGGCGGATTCATCATCCTCCCTGGACTCGCTCCCCCATCAACAGCCACGACTTCAAACTCGTACATCACAGCCGCCGCTATTGCTTTCATCTGTATGTAAGCCAAGTCTTTTCCCAGACACGTTCTTGGCCCGCAATGGAACACAGGGAATCGAAATTGATCACACGCACGATATTTTCCATCTCTATCCAACCACCTCTCAGGCTTGAACTCTCTACAATCCTGGCCCCACACTCTCTCCATCCTACCCATTGCATATGCGGAATAATCAGCGAACCACCCTTTCCTTATGCGGGTCCCATCAGCCAAAACATCATCATCTACCGTTAATCTTGAATTGATGGCAACCGGTGGAAACAACCGCATCGACTCTGATAGAGCTGCATGCAAATAGTGAAGCTTCTTCAACTCATCGTAGCTAAATGTCCTCGCCGCTGGTACAGCATCCGCATCCGGTGAAGTTGCCACTTCGGATAATTCTTGATAAATCAAGTGTGCGCAACGTGGGTTGCCGGCAAGTAACCAGAAAAACCATGTCAAGGCCGTTGAAGTTGTGTCCTTGCCAGCGAGTACAAAGCTTATGATTATGTCTCTCAAGAACTTGGTCTTGTGTTCTTCATCTTGAAATTCCAGATTGGAGCTCAGGAACATAAATCTGGATAATAGATCTTCATTCTTGGCTACCCTCTCACTCCTATTCTCTTCTTGTTGCTTAGATTTCATAATCTCCATAGCAAAATCATTGATCGTTTCAATGGCTTCTTTCAATCGTTTCTCTGATCCAATATTGAACAGTCTTTTGAGCTTCCAAATTGTGGGAAAGGGAGACAGAAATCTTGAAAAGCATATATTTACGGCGTCATCAAATGCTTTATCAAAAGGCAAATTTGACACATATTGAACGTCTACTCCAAATGCGACTTTGCAAATGGTACTAAAAGTAAACTTTCCTAACACTTGTTGAAGATCAAAGATTGAATTCCCATCACATGCCTCAGAAAGATAAGGCAAGAGGGTGTTAGCCATTTCAGATTTGACTACATCTGATATGAAGTGTTTGAGAGATTTGGTGCTGAATTCAGGGCTAGCAATCTTGCGTTGCAAGATCCAGAGATGACCATCAACGTTGAAGATACCATGGCCAAGGAGTTCATAAAGGACGTTGAGAAAGCGAGATCCCTTGACGTAGTTAGAAAAGTTGGTGGCAAGGAGGTGCTCGACGTTGATAGGATTTGCAGTGCAGACTCCACGGGAGAAGAAAGAGTTAACTTGGATGGTTGAAGATGGGGCCTGGGAGAGCATGTCTGTGACCCAGTCGTGGAAGCGGTGGCTGTTGCGGAGTAAACCTGGGAGGTTCCCTATTATAGGGTATGATTCTGGACATGGAGTTCCGGACGGAGGGTGAAAAGGAGAGGAGGAAACAGAGATGAAGATGAGGAGTGAGATCAAGAAGAAGAGGAAGGTGATGAAATACAATTCAAACGTCATTTTTTTTAAAGATTAAAATTCTTCTCCCTTCTTCTGTGGCTACGGTGAAGAAGTGTCGACTATCCAACACTTAGTTTAGTATCAGGATATGCTGCCATTTTGTCCGCTTCATAAACTATATCAAGCTCAAATTCAGATGAAGTATTGGTTTAAATATAAAAGATATATCTTCATATTGGTAAAACCTAACACCCATACCCTCATTTATAATATATAATATAGATGAATAGAAGATTTTTGGAAGAATCACTTGAGGTTGGAGATCTCCAAGATGACCATCATATGTAGTGAATAATACAAACTCTTGATTCATGAGATAAACATGATAGCAACGAGCACAGCTGTGCTGATGATGAGAAATTTTAAGAGGATGAGCGCGGCCCTACCAACCATCCTTGACGCCGCAGACAATGGTGGAACGTTTAAACTTTTAAAATAGAACTATCATTTGTTATTATAAAATATCTTTTAAAATAATATCAAGAAATAAATTTAAACATTTTTCTCGATTTTTTTATTCATATTTAAAATACTTTTTTTATTAAATAAAATTTTACAGAAACTTAAAATTTCAATTTGAATTTAAATTAACAAACTAAATTTACACTTTTTTGCATTCAAATATCATTTCTTTATTCCAAAAATAATTTGGTTTTTGGAATTAACGAGTAAGGAAATTTTGAGGATGAACTGAGGAGATCAGCGAGAGCAGGTGAGAACTTCTAATGCTATCACTGCCAACCACAAAATACAGGGACATTGCTTCAGCAGGCCATGAGCATTATTCAATTTTTTAAAAACCAAATTGCAATATTAAATTTTGATGCTGAGTCAAGTTTATATTCAATTTGTTTTTTTTTCACATAATCAATAATACTATCAGCCAATTTCCCCATGTTTTTTCAAAACTAATCTAATTCAAAAGATTCATCAAAGAAGAGACTCAAAACCTAATAAACGATCCTAAACCAACCACAAGTGCATTAATTATCCTAAGTTGTCAAACAATTCATATTTGTTAGATTTGGTTTTTGAAGGTAATTAGATTAATTGAGATTTAAAAAAATTTCACCAATGACCATTCAACCCTCAGTTCAAAAAGACTGCTCAAATGAACTGATAATCACATAAATGTCAGACAATTGTCAAAGCCACATTAACAATAAATATCAGAAGCAAGAAGGCTTAACTGTCGTTCGATTGTTTCTGAGATCACCACAAGTATGAAAATTTGCTTTTGAACAAACTAGTCATCGCAAGTTGCATCTATGCTGCTCAAGCCAAGTGAAACAGATACTCCTAAACGGAAAATTAATTTAGCTGATGCACCAAATATAACTCAGTATGATTTCCCGCAGTGTATCAAGCTCCCAGCACCCAAGAAAAGACCAAAAATGGCAGCACTGCCTAGTGTCGTTTGTCCAATATGCCTGATCTTCAAAAGTCCTGGCACCTGCATTTTTATGATATATTTACACTCATTTGTCATATGAGATATTGGATCCAAGATGATTAAGATCACAACAACATTAATGAGGATAAAGCCGAGAAGGGAGGAGGGTAACAGCAGCTGGTTAATTTCAATATTGGTAGCTTTTTCATGGTCAGCGGACAGGCAAATAAAGGGTAACAGATCATGTCACATCAAATGAAAACAAGAGGTTGATGGCCGTGGTCTATTGAAAACTTCACCTCTACATGGCTTCAGAAAATTACTAGCGCAGTTTGGCTCGGAGAACCAAAATATCTCACAACAGAATAAGTTTTCAACCCAATAGTTAAACAGCAGACAGCAACCAATTATTATTATCATTATTGTGTTATTTTTGGAAACAAATAAAATCATAAAAGAACTGATGCCTGTAGTATAACAATTCATTTAACATTTGGTGTGCAACCAGGAGAAACAATACCATGTCTGAGCACAAATTGGATCCATTTTAACACCATACTGGAAATTCTTCCTTGATGCTTGAAAATAATCAAATGAAATTTAATGCAAATTCATCTGCTAGGATTTTACGTAATGCACAAATTTGTGCCCCTCTGCAATAAATAGGTCAACGTATTTGTGTGCTTCATATATTCGATCCACTTTAACACCATATTGGGAGTTCCTTCTTAATCCTTGAAAATAATCAAAAGAAATTTAACACAAGTCCATCTTTCGTGCGATGCACAGACTTGTGTGCCTCTGCATTAAATAGGTCAACTCATTTGTGTGCTTCATTTATTGTGTTTTGAGCAACTGCTCGTTAATCAGAGCATTTAAACATTCATCAAATCACATAAACTTGAACTTTTTATTCTTACAGGATAAATTTGAACTTTTTATTCTTACAGGATCCTTGAATAATTTGTTCAAAGGTGAACTAAAGGATCCTTAAATTTTGAAATGACATTTCCCCTATTAAAATTTAAGTCCCCAGCTTTTAAATGTAAACTTCTAGTTTCATGTCAGTAATTAAAAATGATACATGTACTTTGCATGAACATCACAAAGTTAGCCTTCAGCATCAAAATATTATCGTAAAAGTAAATTGTTCAGCTTTGGACCATGTAAAAATATGTGTGAATAAGGTGGGTTTCTTTTTGGAACCTGAATAAGGTGGGGAACTCTATCCCAAATGGGAGAAAATAGCAGTAAGGTCTCAAGTTCAGAAACAAAATAAATGGACATTTTATCCATTTACTTAGATACTTTATTACCATACGTATCTTTTGGAGTAGTGATCACCTTTTCTTGGCTCATGCACAATATGCCTCGATTGAATTTCTCTACTTTCTTAAGATATAAATAACACACATAATTATATACAAAGTATATGAATTCTATCCAAAGAAAAGCATAAAACATATTTTTTTAGTTTGTTAATAAAGCATGTCTATGAACAGCAAACATATTTTAATCCTCAAGAACCTAATGTGTGAGTTTATTCTTAGTTCAGTATTAGTTGAGATATCGTACCTTATACCTGATCGCCTCATACGTGCCATATACAGCCCCTAGACAGAAAACACAACATTAGAAATATAGTCATTAAGGATAGATAGACTTAATTACAGATTAATAATGCTATCATATGAATTTCATTGAAGTAATAATGCTATGATGTGAAACTGTTAAAATACCAAACAAGATCAAGATCCACTAGTCATTATGCAAACTACACGAGCATATATTTTAGCATACTGCACAGGATGATTTAATCTAGTTTTATTGCAGAATTAGGAAATGCATTTTGCTAGTTCCAAAATAATTTCTCTTCATCAAGGCAGTATATTATCATATTTCACTCATCAATATCACAATAACATGTCAAGAAGTTTAACTTAAGTAGAGACTTGGCAGAAAATGAGAACTGCATCATCATGTAGCAGCAACTGTGAGAAACATAAACATGCTTTATATCCAAAACCAGAGGTAAATAAATATCAACCCATCACAGGCTGGCTTGATTTTGCCCCAAAATTTGGAAACTATTACATAATGAACTTCTGTCTTTCCTTTGACAAAGTGAATTTTTAGTATTTACTTTCCCCAATTGTAGAATAGTTTACATCCAAGATTTTTCCTTATGATCAGAATGACAATACACGCAACAGATGGACCATTAGCTTTAAACAACACCCATCATTTCTAACTAGTAGTGCAAATATGACATATTACCTTGCGGCATCATCCAATCACTATGGACATAAATATCATTGAACGTATTAGAAATTAGTGCCTATAGGAGTTTTAAGTTCCGGCTCAGCAACACCATGGGTCTACCACACTCTTGAAAATTTGACCACAAGTCCAATTTTAGTTCCATTGTTCTCAATCACATTGTTTCAAGAGCACTTCAAAGGACTTTACATGGAAAAACACTATGGTTCATTCAATACCAACTGATAACAACCCTGGTCAATAAATCTTCTAAAACCAAGTTTACCAACCACATAATAAAAAAACCTGCCATTTTTTTAAACCCATACCCTGGACTCGGCACCAGCAAAAGATACTTATATTTTCCGATGATTACTGATACTAATATAATATCTTCTTAAAACCAAATTCCAAAAGAAAAAGTATGGTAATTGAAATTAAGAATTAAATTATGTCCACATTAAGCAAGTAGCTTCCTAAACCACGTCCAAAATCAAGGCAGAGCAAAAATGGGAGTCCTGATTCCTGAATATAACTTTAATAAAAAGAAGAATTTCTGGTTATGAAAAAAACAATTCACTTAAGCAAGAGTATTATTGGCCATCTGACCCCCTATCCAAGAAAAGCAATATTGAGCAAAATCCGAACACGGAGATTCAATGAACAAGGAGAAAGAAGAAAAACGAGAGTCGAAGTTGAAAAGTTAAAGAGAAGGTTTAGGGTTTAAGAGAGATACCGACGGCGCCACCAATAGCACCTCCGACGGCAACACCGGCAGTGACACGAGCAAGGCAACTATCCCTCGCCATTCGGATTATATGAGAATCTGGACTTTATGGATTGATATATAAAAGTGTCTAGGTTTTGGAGGTTTGCAGGCTATGGGAGAAGTGCAATTTGGAGTTGCTGATTTAACTACCATTTTGGTTTTTATATTTTTATCTTTTTAAGATTTGACAATACTCACTTTCTATTAACAATTTTACAAGTGGAAAAAAGAACCGCAAGATAAAATAAAAAATTTCCGTTGCCGGGAATCGAACCCGGGTCTCCTGGGTGAAAGCCAGATATCCTAACCGCTGGACGACAACGGACCTGTTGGCTAACTTTTCGTATTACA
>CAOGCB010608274.1:0-14460 GCA_948266635.1 Cnidoscolus chayamansa
GCTTCAAGACCTTGAAACACGCTTCAAACAGTTTTCAGTAGCTTTTAACATATTACACATTTTCAAGTTTCAAGGCCTTGAACCCCGTTCTAAGGGCTTGAACTATTTTTTCAGAAGTTTGAAAATTTACAGGCATACTCTATTCACCCCCCCCCTCTAGAGTATATTTTATCCTATTATATTCTTCAATAATCTACTCTATAAGTTCATGATTCAATTGTTTACTTCTTGAGCCATAACTTTAATAATCTCTCAGGAGCAGCAACAATTCTTGAGTTGTATCCTTAACTCTCCATGTTCCATCTACACTTAACTGAGGCGATCATGGCATTACACCTTCCCTTAAAATCAATCCTCTGTATTTCTCTCTGCAGCTCTAGTATATTAGCAACAAACTTGCCATTACATTCTCTTTATATTGCAAAGAACCCTCTTCGGTCGTCTCAATAAAAGCACAAATTGGCGCATGATGCGTGCTCTAAACACTCTAAAAGAATGGCAAGTGTACCAATCAAGTAATATAATAGATTCTTAATGAGTCCGAGTATCGATTCACAGGGATAGGTAACGTTACAATTTCTACTGAATTTCAGACAATTAAATTTAAGAATAATAAAAATAAAATAAATGGATAAAGTATTATAGGTGATGAATTATTAACTGGAACTGATTAATTTTAAATTACTAATTCAACTTACAAATCGAATTATTAATCTGTGAATTATCAATATGCAAACGGTTAAGAGTATCTATCCTCCCTAAATCTCATATGGTGATGCATTAAATATGCGAACTGATCTTGATAACGAGTTTAATAATTAACCAAAGTATCCTACCAGGAAATACTATTCATATTTATCTCAACCCCTAATCTAGGAACGTTAAGAAAAACATGCATAAAATAAACTCGTAGATTCTCCTATCCGGAAACAATTTGGTCCTAATATTTAATTAACTAGCCACAGGCAATAATTAAATAAATATTAGTCAATAATTTTACTAATAATCATAACTCCCAAATAAATAAATCCATGCAATCAATTAGCTATCAGCAATAATAAATAACAAGTATTTATTTTATTCAAAAAATTAAGCATTAAGCATAAATAAAATAATTGAATCTAGAATCAACTCACATAAATAATTCAATGGCCCATATTCAATTTAGGGATTCAAGAACTCTTAACAAAAATATCTACTCCATAATCAATTTAATTAAACTGAAAAGAACTAGCAAAGTTAAGAACATGTTTACAACTTTGGAGAGGAAAATTGACTCAATGATGAAACCCAAAGTTTCTCCCCAAAAGGATCTTCAAATCTGCAGGTAGAGTAATCTGAACTGCAAAGATTATTGATCTTCATAAATAATTTCTTCAATCTTCAGAAGAATAGGTCCAAAACTCGTTGATTTTTTGTTTTTCTCCACTTTCTATCGTAATTTTTCTATCTTTCTCTCGGCTCCCGATCGAATCAATCCCCCTTTTCTGCGCAGAGTTGCGTTTAAAATTGATATCTGCGACATTACACACGCCCGTGTGACTAAGACACACGGCCGTGTGTCCTTAAAAAACGATGACGTTTTACTGTTTGTTTAAAGAAAATAAGTACATGCCCTTGTGATCTTCACACACGCCCGTGTGATAAAATCACACGCCCGTGTGAAATGTGAAAAATGTGTCATTTGTCCAATTATCCTTCATTAAGCTGCTTGGTACCTAAAAAGTCCTGAAAACTCACCAAAATTCATCAAACCAAACCCCGAACTTTAAATAGTTCGGTTTTATCTAAATAGAATATAAAATAACACAAATTAACACACAAAATCAACCTAAAACATGTATATAAATAATATATAATTAACACTTATCAGGGCACTTGAACTTGCAGTCTACACTAGTGTATTCTCTAATAAAATCACTCTATTTTCAAGCAGTGACATTGCTTTCTCTAAATATTGTGATGATTTTTCATAGCTATGAATTATTTGAATTAAGGTAAAAAAAATACCCTAGAAGAATAATTGATGGGATAGTCTGATGACAAGTTGAGAGATTGTGGATTGTCCCCATGGCATCAAACCAGGCTTCTATGATAATATTATTTATGGTATCATCGTCGTCACCATTTGCATAGGTTCTATTGAAAATTCCAGTAATGACTTATTTGTCGCACAAGAAAAGACGATTAAAGAGCAGTCATTAAAGAGAAAAGGTCATTAACGGTGGCTAAGAATTCACATTTGGCGTAGTTTACTAGTGTTATTCATCGTTCAACAACAGGTCAATCAGATGTTTAATAGTCATTAAATTTATGATTTAAAAAAGATAATAGATAATTGAGGTAAAAATAAAAAAATATATATGCATATATTTAATGATTTATTTGAACAAAAAAATATTACTTCATATAAATCATGAAAAGTGAAGTTGGTCCTTCAAAGTAGGCGATAATTAATGTTCAGAATTTGAGTCTCCATTATTTTATTATGAAATACTAATATTTGTAATAAGAATGATAGAAAAATACATTTCCTTATAGAATAATAATAATATCACGGAAAACAAAGGTTATATATAAGAAAATTAATGGAAGTTCGTTCAAGATTGTCATTTCCATAATCACCTAACCAATGAAAGTTGGAGTCATAAATTCATGAGTCTGCTCCCTACGTATATGCTTACGTGTTGTGCCCATCTCCCTTTAAAAAGACTAATTATACAAGGCATATGCATACAGATGGATCATCATGAAAATAAAATAAAATAATTAATTAACCAAAAAGTATATACTATAATAAAAATACAGCCAAAATCTCTCTTTGAAAAGAAGAAAGAATAAAGTGGCAATAGAAAGAAAGAAAGTGAAAGTAATGGGGGGGCGTTTATCCCCAACAAAAACTAATTATACTTATATCACCATCATTTTAATGACTTATGTTCCGGGAAGGGGAGTGATTAAATTTCATATTCAAATAAACAAAATAAATTAAGTCGATATATTATATGGTAAAGTTTTAATTTTAATAATTGTATGGTGTGCGCATATATGTATTGTTCACGGTTTCTATATTGACCTCGTAATTCAAGATGAACATGATTTTGATGACCACAAAACTCAAATAGAATTTAACTAATAAAATATCAGTTATTAAGTTATGGAATAATCATAATTCAAATTATTTGGGTACAAAGTGAATCCTAAAGCAAATAAGAAACAAAGAATAATCTCTGATATGTTTTGGAGACCTATGAAAAAAATTGAAAACATAGAGAAAGATTCATGAACAATATGTATCTTCTAGAAAATATGAGATTTGACTTGCCAATTCTAATTTTTTTTATTATTTCTCGTACTTTTCAAAGTGCATATATCTTGTACCTTATTTTAAACTCTTTTGGAGATGTTTTTATTGATTTTCCTATATTCTTGAAATATAAACTTGAAGTTTTGCAAACTGAAAAACAGTAGCAAAGTCATTAATTTGCCCATTGCTTTGCTACAGTTGTTGATCTTGATTTGTAGGAAAAGACAAAATAAGGACTAGAAAATCTTGTCTGTCTACGCAACACTATCCTATCACAGGATGAGAGATTTGGAGTCGCCACTCTGCAGATTTTGAGAGAAACTAGAGAAAACTATTGTACGCCCTAGGATAAGACACTGGTGAATATCGAGAGATCTTAGGTCCGGGGTTCTTTGCACGTGTGGAGAAAGTGTTAGGCAACCACCTCGTCCTCAAAGGGTATGCATCTCTTCAGTCATATATTTCGTGATCACATCAATAGCAACAATCCTTAGATCATCATGTCGATCCTCCCTTATTCGATCATAGTATTTTTCAATGTTCCCATGTATGAGGACAGAAGGGACTCCATGATGAGTAATTTCATTCTCAATGGGATGTGAGGCTATTATACCATCTACATTTTTTTTTTTAATCTTTAAAATCTATTTTTAACAAAAGGTGAATCCACCAAGTACAAAAATTCTGACTTTTTTGGAAGATAGCTCAAAACGGTTTAGTTTAAAACACGAGTTAAAATTATAGTAAAATTCAATCGTTCTTTGAAGGAAATATGGATGTTATTTATGATCTATATGCTTGATGATAAAGCTCACCTATTGGGCTTGAGAGAAGGGAGAATCTTCTGTCTGGATATGAATTTCTTGAGCTTGAAGCTTCCAAGAAGAGTTGGGAGAGGGGCCTCTTACCCAATTGAGAATCTTTTGAGAGTAGACGTTCTTAGGGCTTTAATGGACAAATTTCTTACTCTTACCAAAAGAATATCCTTTGTTCTTCCCTGGTTTGGTCTGCCTTTTTTTTACCTTCTTTCTTTTCTTTGTTGTTCTCCTTCCTGCAAAATTCAATCCAAAAGAATCCCCCCTTGCAATAGTGTGAGTGCGGTATCTATAGGTTTTTTCTCCTCTCATCTAGACGGCTCCCTTTTAAAGGAGCCATCCTGCGACCCAAGTTTAAAGATACGCAGGGCATTAAATGTGACAGTCGGCTTAGCCAGATTCAATGGGTCGCTTGAGGTAGAAAATGTTATGGCCTGAATGGAGTTTTACTTAGTGGGAAGTGACTATCATAATTCAACGACCAAGATTAAAGGAGGGTTGAATCCAACAACATCCGTGCAAAATGAATTTGGATTTTTTTGTGTGGGCATGAAAACTCTAAACAGGCACATGACTTGACCCACGCTAGCATTCTGCTGCATCATTGTTCTAATCCTGATGAGACTTGAAGGACCAAGATCAATGGTAAGTTTTTGTCCACGGCGGCTAGGCTTTGTTAGGCATCATGAGAACGAAATGGCCCAGTTGGTGGTGTCCATGGGGTTTGTCCCCTATATTTTGGTACGGGGTGGCACCAAGAGACATGTCTCAGTTTAAGGTAGGCGAGACGTGATATCTCGCTACGACTTATGCCTCGGTGTTGGCTGATAGTTTTGCCCTTGAGCCCGTTATTAGCCTTCGGTTCGGTCCAGGTTCAAACTTCTTTCAAGGTTTCTCTTGGGCCTATTGTCTACTCATGATGTTCATTAGGATGTCAGACAAATTACTATGTCCACAATCTCCAAAAACATTTTAACTATTCCAAAGACATTTTAAATGGTCACAAATGATTTAGGGCTATAAATATGTCCTACCTATACCATTTAGAAATTATTGAATACATAAACAAGCTCCAATACTCTTATGATTAGTTTTTAAACATCTTTTTCCTCTCAAGCTAAAAAACTCATTTATTGTCCACGATTGTAAAATCTACTCTTTCAAACTTCTAACATCAAATTGTATTGTTCGAGTTTAGTAATAAACACATATTGATTGCAAATTATAAGGGTTGCTCAGCATCTTGTGAAGTTTATAGCATTTGAGTGTTGGAGATAACACTAGTGAAAGGTTTTGCAAACACCTTATAAAGATTTATAAGTTGTAGAAGGCTTTTATCTTGCCCGTGAAAAAGAAGATAGTGGAAGCTCAAAAGGGATATTTGAGAAGAGTTTGTGTAGTATAGTTAGAGCCAAACTATTATAAATCTTGTGTTCAATCTCTCTAACTCTTATTTTTTTTTATATCTTGGATATTTTTATTGTATTTATGAGCTTAAGTAATTGATTTATATTGAGTGTATAAAGTTTGTATTATTTGTACTTCAAAATTGGATGCTTTGGAAGTAGTTTGCCTAGAGTTGAAATTGTAATGAGGAAACTTCATTGTGCTAGTTTGACAAGTTCAGTGAACTTTATTGCCTAGGTGGAATTTGCATGTACACATAAATGATTCAAGTTGAATTTAGCCACAATTTTTCAAGACATACAACAAGTGTAGAAAAATTGTAAAAAATCCAATTCACCTCCCGCCTCCCTTTGGGACAACAATTAGTATAAGAGCTAGTCTATCTTACTTAGGATTAATAATCTTAGAGGATTCAAATGGTTATTTATCTAATTCGGCTAATATTCCTACTCTATTAATTGAGGAATATTCCATCACTAGACCTCTACTTTAATGGTTCAAACTATACATTTTGAAAAACTATGATGAGAAAATTTATTCAATCAATTGACATTGATGCTTGGAGAATTATTAGAGATGAGCCATTTATTCCTTCAAAGGATGGGCAAGGAGGTGTTAGAATTTTTAAGGCTGAAATAGAATATGATGATAGTGATTGGAAGAAAACTTTTGCAGATGACAAAGTTATTAATATTTTACATTGTTCTATTGATATTAATGAATATAACCATAACTCAGGATGTCAAACGGCAAAGGAGACATGAGATAAGCTTAAGGTGACTTATGAAAGAACAACTCAAGTAAAAGAATCAAAGGCAAGCGTTTTTATTCAAGATTATGAACTATTTGAAATGAAACCAATGGAAACCATTGCGAAAATGAGAACAAGATTCATGGATCTTGTGAATTTGCTAAAAGCTCATGGAAAGAGATTTGAAGAATTAAAGCTTGTAAAAAAAATCCCTAAATCCGTGCAAAGGTCATAGAAAGCTAATACAAAGGTCATATTTGATACAAAAGACTTTTGTACAAATATGATGAATTGATTGGTTCATTAATAACTCATGAGGTGATGTTTAAAAAGGATGACATTGAAAAGAGAAAGAAAAGGTGATGATGAAAGGAATTGCATTAAAATCTAAGAAAGTAGAATAGCATAGAAAATCAATTACTCTCAAAGCGAATTCAAGTGATAGCTTAAGCATGTTAAGTGATAATAATGATGGCAATGCTAGCCAGGAAATTCGAAAAAATTTTGAAAAGAGTGGAAGCAAATATAAGAGGTTCATGAAGAAGTATTATGCAAAATCCACAAAAAAAAGAGCTTGTATACTTTGAATGCAACAAACTGAGACATGTCAAGCATAATTTCCCTAAGCTAAAGGAGAAGAGATCTAAAAATGACAAGACTGTGAAATGAGAAAAAGAGCAATGGTCGCTTGGATCGACAATGAGGAGACTTATACTAATGAAAGTGATGAAATAATAAACTTTTACATGGTGACTCTTGAGGAAGAAAGAGGAGAATCATCTCAAAAGAATGAAAGTGATGATGAGGTAAACTCATTTGACTCTTCTAATATTGAAGAACTTGAATTTACTTTTGCCCATGCATATGGTAAATATAGAAATACAAAAATAAATTCATGGCTATGAAATTAGACTTTACTTCTTTAAAACCTCAAAATGTTTTTTAAACATTGTTTGAAAAAGAAATGATTTTTATAAGAAGCAAATGAAGTTATTCAATGAAATCAATGAAGAGTTAAAAAAATCCAAAGAATCTTACCAGAAGCTTGTTGAAAACAAGAGTCTCTTGAAATAAGAATTGAATCTTTGACAATTGACTTGGTAAAAGTCACCGAAGGAAAAGAAAACTTTGATATCATATTAGGATCTCAAAGACTTTCAAAAAAAATTTGGAATTGGGTATGATGGTTTCATGCACTGTGGGAAATATAAACATCATTTTGTGAAAGAATCATCATTTTCTTTACATGATATTACATGTCACTATTGCAACAAGAGAGGTCAGATGATAAACACTTGGTCCTATTAAGAAAGGTTCCCTTAAGGTAAAATATGTATAGGTGCCTAAAGGAGTCTTACCTAAAGATGCTAATCCAAATGAATCCAAAGTTATTTAGGTACCTAAAACTTAACAAACTATATTGATGATATGTCATAAGAGTAAGCAAAAAAGCGAACAATGGTATATTGATAGTTATTGCTCAAGACATATGACCTGGGACAAGAGTAAATTTTTAAAACTTGTCATGCAAAATGATGGTCATGTAAGATTTGGAGACAAAGACAGGAGATAACTTATTGGGACAGATCATTGGCATTGGCACTATAGGTACAAATCCTTACATTGAAAATGTTGCACTTATCGAAGGGTTGAAATTCAATTTGTTAAGTGTAAGCCAACTATATGACAAAGACTTTAAGGTAAGCTTCTTATCTTTTCATTGTGAAATTCATGGCTTAAATAAAGACAAAGTATTCATAGAACTATGGTTGGAAATATTTATATGTTTCATTTACAATAACTTGAAAGAAATTAAGAAAATTATTTTATGTCTCTTGATGATAATTGTTTGTTATGGCATAGAAGACTAGGTCATGCTAGCATGCATACCATTGAAATACTTTCAAAGAGAGAACGAGTTAAAGGTGTACCTAAACTTGACTATGAAAAAGGCTAGGTGCACTAGAAAAATAAATTAGATAATCATTTAAATCAAAGAATTTAGTTTCCACATTTGGGCCATTATAGCTGCTTTATCTTGACTTATTTGGACCCATGACTCCTACTAGTCTTAGTGGGAAGTCTTATGCTTTAGTGATCGTAGATGACTATTCAAGATATACATGGACATTTTTCTTATCTCATAAAGATGATAATTTTAAAGTTTTTACATTTTTTGGCAGTAAAGTTCAAAATGAGAAAGGTTATTACATAATATCTATTAGAAGTGATCATGGAAAGAAATTTGAAAATTATTTATTTGAAGACTATTATTATGAAACATGGTATTTCTCATAATTTTTCAGATCCTAGAACTTCACAATAAAATGAAGTAGTAGAGAGAAAAAAAAAAATAGGACACTTCTAGAGATAGCAAGAACCATGCTCAATGAAAATAGCTTACTAAAATATTTTTAGGCTAAAGTTATTAACACTTCTTTCTATATTTTAAATAGAGCTCTGACAAGACCAACTTTGAAAAATGCCCCCTATGAGCTTTGGAAAGAATTACAATTAAATATGTCTTACTTTAGAATATTTAGATGTAGATGCTATATCTTGAATAACAAGAAGAGTAACTTCAAAAAGTTTGATGCTAAATCTAATGAGGGAATGTTTTTTGGGTATTATACAACTAGCAAAGCATATAGGATATCTAATAGGAAAACTTTTGTAGTGGAAGAAACTATACATGTCTTATTTGATGAGATTATATTGTGGACTCATTTTTGGAAAATAGATATACAAAAAAGGTCCAAAAATGAGTCTATCTTAATTCAAATGCTTCCCACAAATGAATTCTTAATTCCAATTTCATTCAATAATTGAAGTAACCATGCTACCTCACATACTAATTATGCATAGCTCTATATTTTGACTCAGCACTAGATAGAGAAATAATATTTTACTTCTTATTTTTTAGGACACTAAATTACCAACAACAAAAACTTAGTATCTTATAGTTGATCTTCTATCAACTTTAGAATTTGCCTAATTAGCATCTGAAAAACATTCAACATTTAGATGTTCATGGTTGCTATATTGTAAACCTCATCCTAGAATTCCTTTTATATAACATATGATTTAGCTCAAAGCTTCCTAATGACTAACAGTTGGGTAGCATATAAACTGACTCACCACACTAACAAAGTATTCAATATCAAAATTGAGTAACCATGAGATAGTTGAATTTTCCAACTATCCTCCTATATTTTTCAAGATCATTAAATAACTTACCCATTTCTACTACAAACTATGAATTAGGAACCATCGATGTATTACAAGGTGCTGTGATAATAATATCATCTACATAAATCACTAATAAAATTAGGCCAGCTTCATGCTGCCTGAAAAATACTAAGTGATCACACTTACTTTTCTTTAGACCAAATTTCTGTATTGCTTCACTAAATCTCTCAAACTAAGTTCGAGGACTTTGTTTCAAACCATAAAGAGATTCGCCAAGTCTACACATTTTCCTTGATTCCCCCTAAGCAACAAAACTCGGTGGTTACTTCATATACACTTCCTTCAAAATATCACATATAGAAATGCATTTTCGATATCCAATTGGTGTAAGAGCCTATCATATCTAGATGCTAGAGAAATCAACAAGCAAATGGAAGTAAGTTTAGAAACATGAGAGAATGTATCTAAATAATAAATACCATATGTTTGAGCACATCCTTTAGCCACCAAACAAGCTTTTAACCTAGCCATATATCCATTAGGATGCATTTTCACTATAAACACCCACTTGCAACCAATAGCTTTTTAGCCAAGAGGTAAAGGCAACATTTCTAATGTACCATTAGTATCTAAAGCCTCCATTTCCTTTTTCATAGCAGCACACCAACTAGGATGAGACAATGCCTCACTAACTGTCTTACTTAAAGAAACAAAGTCCAAAGGTGTAATAAAACAAGAAGAAGAAGATGAAAGGCGATCATAAGAAACAAATGAAGAGATAGGATAGGTACAAGCATGTTTACCTTTTCTAAGAGCAATAGGTAAGTAAGGTTAGAAGCATGAGTATGATCTCTCAATGAAGAAGCTGGTGTAGGATCATAATCTTGAATCTCTAATCTCCTTGAATAAAAATGCACAATAGGAGGTCAAACATGTGCTAAAACAAAAGAACTAGGTAGTGGCAGACTAGGCATGTGTGGAACACTATATACCAAGATATCATCTTTCTCCCCCTTACTTGTATCCACAGAGGATGATTGAAAGAAAAGAGTAGACTCATAAAATGTAAAATCTGTAGACATAAGATAACAATGAAGAGTATGAGAAAAATAACGATATTCTTTCTGATGCTTAGAGTACCTAAGAAAAATACATTTCAGACATTTAGGATCCAATTTGGTGACTTGAGGACAAACATCACACACACAATAAGTGCAACAAAAAATGTGAGGTTCAATAAGGGATAATTCCTTTGAAGGGAACAAGATATTATAAGGAATATCACCAGTAAGGACATAGGAAGGCATACAATTGACCAAATAACATGTTGTAGAAATTGCATCAGCCCAAATATGTTTAGGCAATTGAATATGAAAAAAAGAGCTTGGCCAATCTTAAGGAGATGTTGATTTTTTTCCTTTCGGCTACACCATTTTAGGAAGGGGTATCAACACGAAAAGACTGGTGGAGGACGCATTTTGTATCTTATAGGATTGAAATTGTTCTAAAAAGCATTCTTTAACATTATCATTGCGTAACATGCATATAGAAGTACAGTTAGAGATGTATGCCCTAGAGCCTCATTATAATAGGGATGTTTTTATTGAATATGATATTTCACAATAATAATAGTGTTACAGTCTTTATTATTAGTGTATTTGTTTAATCCATATGTTTGATTATTACAAAAATATCTTAAACCAATAATAAAGTCACAGGAATCACATGACATAATATAGAGGAAATCATAAAGAGTTCATGATGTGAGATTCTTATTACATGTAATTGTGTCGATGCCTAAATCATCCTTGGTCATAGTGTCAATAAGAATGGATATCATCGATATGAATAGATTGACACATGTTATATTCCTTGACTAGGTCAAGCAATAGTTCTCATAAGTTGTAGGCATGGCAATACTTAGAGTTAACATGTGAATGCTTGTTCATGAATAAGTATATCAGAGACCCAACAGTGAGATATTCATCTTTATATGAAAGACTTACATCATAATGGTTATGCATTATCCTTTGACTTGAGATCATTAAGGATACCTTAAGTATATAAGTTATACTTTGATTCAAAGTCTTTATGCTTCATGATGAAGTATCCATAGATAAGAGATTAGATATAGTGACAATACTCAAAGGAAATTAAGAGATCAATAAAGGATTCATCGATCCCAAATTAAGTAGGGATCATATTGTGTTAAAAACTAAGAAAGAAATATATGGCCAGAGTAGAGTCCTAATTAACATGAGTAATGGGACTAAATTAGCATTGTGATTCTAATTATTCAAGGGTTTTACAACCATTAAACCAAAAGTGTTGCATAAAATAGAGATTGGATGTAATGGTGAAAGGACGTATTACATTGTGGCTGGTTCTGGAAGGGTATGATCGAACCACAATTTGACATTTTGGCACTATATGAGTCATGATGCATGGCTAGATGCCTCTCATGTTTTGCATATATAGTAAATTCATTTCATATGAATTTATAATTTAAAGATGTTTAAATTACATACATGCTGCTATGATGGACCAGAAGCCCAATGGGTCACACACTTATAGAGAAATGTAAGTTTGGACAAGTGAAAATAATATGAGATGTTATTAGACCTACAACATAAGATTTATTAGTCCTATTTGAAGAGAGGAAGAGTATCCAGACCTAATGGACTTAAGTATAAGTTTAAAGAGCTTAAAAGTTAGGCCTTTTAATGAGATTAAAAGCTCAAACATAATTTAATTGAGTGTTACATTCAATCAAGATCGAATGTAATGGTGAAAAGACGTATTGCATGGTAACCATCTATGGAATCATATAGTTAAACCACAATTTGACCTTTTAGCACTATCATGAGGTGTGACGAAACTTGTTAGATGCTCTTCATGAGTTCTAGGCTAACAATCCTCATGTGGACTTTCATTGGATGTGATCCCTTTAAGGATTATTATGGTTTACAATAACCTAGTAAAGAGAAAAAGAAAAGAACGTAACTCATGCATGAAAACTAGTATGTTTCGGCCAAAACACCTTATGAATAAATAGTTTGCATGGTAAAATGATACCAAGGCATCTTGTGATAGTTTTATTTCCGCTGTTAGTTTTATTTCCATTGTGTTACCATGCTTAGTCCTTAGAAAAATCCCAACAATGAGTTCACCATAAATGATAAAGGATGGATCATAGAAAGAGTTTATAGTTCTTTATTATGCTTTTATAGTTATGTACTTATGTTATTTGATAAGCATAGAGTTGATAAGGCAACTAAACATGACAAGACATTACATGAAAGTTAAAGAATACCCATGGTATGATATGATATATGTATACACGTACACGTAAAAAGATATAAAATACATAAGACATGATACACTTGATGGGATAAGATATATATATATATATAACACGACGTAGTACACAAAATATACTACCATGCAAACTTGATGTGCTATGACAGACATGAAATAAGACATGATAGAATATATGTGAATTGATCTAGTACGTACATTGTATATGTGTACTATAATATGACAAACATAGAAAATGACATAACAGGCATATGATAAGAAGTAATAGATATTTAACATAGCTTTTATATATGACACCAGATACACCCAATATGTTGTAAAAAATGACATAATATGGTATAAATGACATAACTTGTTTCCCATTTGATAAATAGACGATAGACCTGGTATGACATAATGAACACATTAGGAAATAATATCCACCAGACATTTTCGATCCAAAAAAAAGGATAGGTATGTCAATGTGAAAATAAGTTTTATGAAATAACATAACAGACTCTTAATGGAATTCTAAAGACTCATAAGTTAACTGCACTTACCAATATACAACGACACATATGTTAGATAAAATGGTAGACACCTATGATATGTAAGTGACACATAGAAATAATATAAGACATGATATTTGGATATGGGACATGTTATAATGTAACACATATGAAATCACTTAAATTGTTGTTATTCAAATGATTTATTAGAGGGATGATGAATATGAACTGATTGATGACATATGAGCGTAACTTATTTATAAATATATGCTTATTTCTATTTGTTCTTATATACCCAATGAGCTTCATCATGTGTAGGTTGACATTGAAAAGACAAGAAACCATATATCGATCTACAATAGCTCTAACATATCATTAGAGTTGACTTTTCTCCAAATCTTTGACATTTTGCACTCTTTATAATTTTGACAAGTATATAAAGTGTATAAATGATATATAATGAAAAGACTAAAAGATGAGTATGTGATGATAGAGATTTGCATACAGTTATTTGTCACATGCATTAAGAAATAGGTTGAAGGGCCCTTAAAAAAGGAAAAAATCATGTCAGATTTCCATTAGTTAGGCTAGTGGCTAAGAATAATATGTACTTAGGAGAAAAAAGAAAGAAAATAGTGAAGGAAAGAAAAGGGTAGAAAAAGACACACTAAATACAAGCTCACACAGTAATAGTATATAGTAACAATATAGTCAGTAGTGTATCCTGCTTAGGGATTCATATGTTGTTAGGTGTAGATTTTCACATGTTTTCTATATGGTTTTAACCCACATTTATACCTTGATTTTGCTTAAATGGGATATTTTTACTGGTGTTTATGTTTTTGGTTGATGCAGGGGTTAATTTATGGAAAGTAGGAGATTTTGATCACAATTGCGTTATTTTGGGATAGCATGGCCGAAATGAACCTAGCCTTGCCCAAGGCTAAGGAGGATTGAATGATTTTTGATGATTACAATGCCATCTGGTGTCTTAGCCTTGCCCAAGACTAAAGGATTCGTGGGAATTGATAAGAAGAAATTTTGAACCTAGCCTTGCCCAAGGCTAAGGACTGACGACAAGTGCAGATGCGGATTTTCAAATTACAAATGTTTGCCCTAGCCGCCAGCAGTGTTTCAAAATAGGAAAAATACCTCTTAGGATACTTTTTAGGAAGATAGAGTTGG